>JAOVYX010001649.1:0-41046 GCA_035668315.1 Drosera spatulata | reverse complement strand
GCTTTAACATACGTATTTTAGGTGATCAATCTAGCATACACATGTTATATGATGATTCTAACAGGTTTCATGCATCATGCTCTCAGGAACCCTGTTCTGTATACTCTTCAATGCTTCCTTTCCTATACATTACTCGCTACCAAGAGTAGCCAAGGGGTTATTCCCCATAAGGAGCTCGGTATATTCTTTTCTGCTACTGCACAACTTAGTGTCTCCCCAATAGTATCCGTACCTTAGTACCGCATACTTGCTGGTAGAGAAGATAAAGGCAGTAGCTCCAGACATTGTTCGAGCTCCGATACTTATCGGTGGGTTGCTTACCCCACTAGCTGCACACTTCGGATTTGATATGACATCCGTTGTAGCACTTTCTGAGCCTACCAGAGGACTTTTTGGCATTGAGAGTCTGATGAAGATTGGGATGATATCGGAAGACCGTGGTGTCTATTATCTGACTCCTAAAGCTGGTGAGGAGCCTCATCGCCTTCCATTGCCATTTGCTTCTCTCCGACTATACGATCGGAGGAACTAAAACCACTAGTTGATGCCGAGGTTGATACCGTGGGAGATGACAATGATGATCAGGATTCTGAGGGTGACTAAGACATGGGTGAGCCTCAGCAGGATCGGTCACAATGTTCACATCATTCGCATCAGTCTGTGCGTGCTACACATTATGAGCAGTTCACTGCGCCTCCCCACTGCATATCATTCACTGTTTGCGAGCTGATGTGACATCCATGCAGACTCAATTGACTACGATGTAGCAAAGTCAAGAGGACTTCCAACGCCGTATTTTCGAGTACTTAGACAGCAAATTTCCACCATCGCCTCCTCCTATATGATTTTTCTTAGCTAGTGAGTCTAGATACATGAGTTTGTATTTTTGTCGAGACTGGACTTTGTCTTAGCTTAGGGGAGGTTGGTCATTCTTAGACATTCTATTTATGTTTTTATTTTGAGTTAGTTGTACTTTTTCTTTGTAGAAATGTATGAATCTTTCAGTTTTATGCAATCTCGTTTTATTTTTATTGACTCTTCTAAATTCCCTTAATGCCTGAACCATATGTTTAACGAGTATAAGTACTAAACTTAGTTCCATGTGATCATCACCTTTCATTCCTTCATTACTTAATTATGCTTTTACGTATGTTTTCTATTGTCTTCTCTCTTTCATACATATATTATGTGTGTGAGAAAGTGAGAGGGACTCATATTTATTGCTGAGTTATGTTTTGTCACATGTCAAACACTAACTTACCACACGAAAAAGAAATTGATGTAGCACGTGTAGACAGATGGATCGAGGAAGTAGACGAGCAGATTGTTGCTCCAAACAATTCAATGACGGCTCCAACTCCTTGTAGCTTTACTATCTTAAGGCATCATATGACATTGCTTCAAGAGAATCAAAGGCTGATGATGGAGAGTTTCAATTATATATCTTGTAGTTTCAAAGCGGGATGGATAGGATGATTAGAGACATATGCAGCTGGTTTCGCACTGCTAATTGTTTTTAGGGTGAACCTTAGCTAACAGGTATTCTTTTGTAATGCTTTACTTTTTTATCTTTATATTCAGGACAATGTAATGCTTTACCTTAGGGGAATTTTTAGGGCTGATGCTTTATTTAGAGTCTTTGTTACAGTCATAAAAAAATTGAAAAAAAAAACAAAAATTGAAATTGAATGAAAAAAATTTGAAAAATTGTTATAGAAAAAACTTATTTTAAAATCTATGGCTTGAGCAAAGTAAAATGATGATTTATGCCATGATAAGTTTTGCACTAATACATTGTAGTCTGGATATCATTTCTAAGGGAGTCCTGAATCTTTGCTAACATCATTCTAGAATATTCCAATGAGATGACCTTTTTCATGTGTAGATAGCACTTAAGTGTCGACTTGAACCGTAGGAAGACACTTAAAAAAAAACCTTCATGTTTCCCTTTTATGCTATCGTTTCATTTATCCACCATTTATAAGGGGGCATGGAGTGGTTTTTAAAAAAAAGAATTTTTAAATTTATGTTTATTAAACACCCGTTCTTCTATGGTAACCCTCATGCTGTTTTTGGTTAGTAGAGAATGCACTAGACCTACTCAGAATGAAAGGGAAAAAAAAAAAAGGAAAAGAGAGAAAAATGAAAAATGAAAAAAAATTTGCAAAGCTATATTTAAAGGTGCTTTGGCCCTTACCTCGGTAATCAAAATTACCATCGACGGATAAAAATAGGGACGTAGTATCCAGTAGGAAATCTAGACCTTCTTTGAGACCTTGGTGGCTTTGAGAATGATCCTATATAAGGAAGCAACGGGATGGAATAAATGAATTTTGAAATTGAGTTTTCGAAATGTTTTGCCTTGCTACATCTCTGAGAAATCTGTGCTACATCTCTGAGAAATCTGCTAGGTGTGAAGGACCATGAGAGGGAATGAATTGAGGGGTAGCTGGAAGTGGTGTGAATAGAGATGAAGGGTGACTTTGTGATGAATATCCCTTCGACATGTGTTTTATGTTGTTAATTTTAGGCAATCTGATTACTTTGATGCTCGAGCTATAGAATTTTCGAGTCTCGTTAGTTTTCTTAATTTCAAGTTTCTCTCTTTGTTTTGAGTCTAGGCTTTGCTTAGGGACAAGCAAGGGTTTAGCTTAGGGGAATTTGATGTGTATGAAAACACACATTATTTCTTTACTCTAAATGTTTGTTTTATGCCTAATGTATCGTCTATTTTATGTTTATATCATCTTATTGTCTTGGAATGTTGGTACTACTACTTTTTTTATGTTTTCGGCTGAGGGGTGCAAAATTTGGAACGAAATACAGAAAGATGAAGAAGAATGACAAGTCATGAGCTCCAAGGTTGAAATTCACAAATTTATCGTCGTTTCATGTGCTTCGAGAGCTAATACGGCAAAGTATCATGTCGACATGCTAGATTAGCAAGTTTTTGTGTGTTGTATAAGTTTATAGAATTTTTAGACGTTGTTTAGTATTTTTTTTGTAATAGTTTTAGGTGATCAGCACACCTGTCGCGGCCACTACAGGCAGTGTTGCGGGCAGGGCACATGGTTGCGGGCGCGACGTCTCCAGGCCGCGGGCATGACGTCTCCAGGTCGCGGGTGCGATATTCCATTTCAGCAAAGTTCCGGATTTTTAATGTGTCGCGGCCATAACACTTGCTGGGTCGCAGCCGCGACTGTCTCCCAGATGCAGAACATTAATTTTCATCCGTCGGATCATTTTGCCTTTGACCAAGCTCTATAAATACATGCTCTAGGGTTCTTCTAATCATCATTGAGCATAGAGACGGCAGGGACGATCAGAGGTGGTGGAGACGCGAAGAGGAGAGGCTTTGGAGGGTTTTTGATCAACTTTTGAAGGAGAATAGATCCGCAATTCGTTGTATAGCATAGAACAGCTGTTTTGGAACACGTCGTGTGCTGTAAAACCTTCGTTCTCAGTTAATTCTCTTCGGTAGAATGTTTGTTTTTGATGCTATGACTCATCCCATTCTTAGTTTGATTGATATACGTGAGTAGATCATTAGTAGGAATATGTTGATGAACTTTGATGACCTTAGATCATGAGATGAAGCTTATTTGACTAAAACCAAAGATGTTAATGATGAATATGTTGCATTAAACCTGCTAGAACTATTGCATAACATATGTTTATTAGATTGATCACCTAATATACGTAGGTTAGAGCTATAAATCAAGCTAAGTGATTTATTCAGTGACAAATTGATATAATATGATTCAAGCTAATTGTCATATATAATCAATGGTTTTATGTGCATGTGACATGATTAGTTTAAGCTAATTGCTATTCATGTTATGAATGTTTTTTCCATGTTTTGAATCAACTCTTTTGGTGAAACCGTGTTTAACCTAATTGAAATGGTTTTGAGTTAGTTTGACTATCCTAGCTAATTGGAAGTTAGAAGCTAAGGAACGTAGTGAGTTGAGTCAAAACTCATTACAGGCATTCCATTTTAATCATTACATCTATAATTCAGAAACATCCGTGATTGATCTAGGTGACTCTAAAGGAATTCAACCATCATCCCTATATTTCTACCAACTTAAAGAAACTCCTCTATATCTCAGCTCTATCTTAGCTTATGTTCGATCTAGTTAGCTTAGTTTTAAGTTATCCTTTTAAACACTTGAAACACCCCCCAAAATTCTATCTTTACTCTTACCCCCCTTAGGATAGAAATTACTCTAAGTTGAGTTTAGGTCGGCACTCTCTGTTCCCTGTGGGATGGACCCCTACTTCCATATCTAAAATAGTATTTATAGCGGGGTAAAAACAAATTGGCACATTTTATGACGAATATGAAAGTCGCCATAATTGGCTGACTTCGCATCAGTTGCTGTGTATTTCTACCGTTGAAAACCAAAACCTAACCGTTACACAGTTTTCTAGAATTATTCTGTCCATTGCAAAAAACAAGGAGATAATTATGAAACTGTTTCTTTCAAAAAAATAGCAGCAGTAAAGTGACATTTGCCTCTAGTCTATATGGCTTGTGCAGTAGAGCAGTAGAGAAAAGTCACTCGTCTGCATTACTTGAAAATCACTGAGTTCATTTCAAGTGACTTGCTCGTCTACATCTACACATGCAGTAGAGCAATAGAGCAATGCTACTCTTCTCCATCCTTTGAAAACATTAAACCCATTTCAAATAACCTACTCGTTTGCTTCTACACCTGTCGTAGAGCACTATATGTGGCTATTTTACTCATTCAAATCTATCATGCGTACCACTCCTCTAAACATGATAAATTTGTTTCCATCTAAGGGTTTAGTAACAATGTCTGCAATTTGTTTTTCTGTTGGAATATATTCCAATTTTATATGACCCTTCTACACATTATCTGTGGTAAAATGATATCTGACATCAATGTGTTTGGTCCTTGAATGAAAAACGGGATTTTCAAAAATAGCCATTGTAGACGTGTTATCACAAAATATGTTTGTTTTTGAAAATGTTAGCCCATAGTCTGCAAGTTGAGACCTCATCCAAAGTACCTGTGTAGCAGAGCTTCCTGCAACTATGTATTCTGCTTCTGCAGTAGAGGTTGAGACAGTGGTCTACTTCTTGCTGAACCAAGAAGTCAACCTTGAACCTAAAAATTAATATGTACCACTTGTGCTTTTCATGTCAACCCTACAACTTGCAAAGTCTGCATCTGAATAACCAGTTAGTACAAAATCTAAATCCTTTGCATACCATATACCCAAGTTAAGAGTTCCTTTGGGATATCTCAGGATTCTCTTGACTACAATATAGTGGGACACCTTAGGATCAAATTGATACTTGGCACAAACACAGACAGAGTACTGGATATCTGACCTACTTGCAGTAAGGTAAAGTAAAGATCCTATTATTCCTCTATATAATATTTGATCTATACGTTTTCCTTTTTCATCTTTATCAATTTTAGCAGTAGAGCTTATGGGGGTTTTTGTTGGAGTTGAGTTTTATAGGCCAAACTTTTTAATTACATTGGTTAAGTATTTTAGATTTATTAATATTCTTTACTTAACTGTTTCACTTGCAGACCTAGAAAGTATTTTAATTCACCCATGAGACTCATTTGAAATTTAGATTTCATTAGTGTAGCAAACCTTTCACATAGTTTGCTGTTAGTGCAACCAAAGATGATGTCATCTACGTATATTTGCACTAATAAGGTATGCTCCCTGTGTTTCTTGAGAAACAGTGTGATATCTACCTTCGCTCTTCGAAAGCCATTATCAGAGAGAAAGGTAGAAAGAATTTCATACCACGCTCTTGGAGCTTGTTTCAAGCCATAAAGGGCTTTGTCTAACCTATAAACATAGTTTGTATGTTCAAAATCTTCAAATACAAGAGGCTGCTCGACATAAATTTCCTCCTGTAGCTTTCCATTAAGAAAAGCACTTTTGACATCCATCTGGAAGACTTTGAAGTCTTCATATGCAGCATAAGCCAGGAACATTCGTATGGCTTCCAATCTTGCAACTGGAGCACTTGAGGAAGACCTCTTACTAAGTTGCTTGAGGATAATTTTGCCATTGTTTTAAAGTTTTGATGTGTTAACCTCTTATGCCATAGCCAATTTGTGTCGTCTGCATCCTTAGTGTAAAAGCATGTAACTTGTGGAGACTGTGATAAGTTGAAATCTACTGCACAGATGTTTCCTAATCTATGACCTATCAGTTTGACTTCTTTAGACTCTTTATCTATGACTCTACATATGTCATTAGTAAAGGCTACCTCATAGTTCTTATCACACAGTTGGCTAATGGAAAGTAGATTATATTCAATCCCTTTGACATAAGCAACGTTCCTGATTAAGGAACCTGTACCCATGACCTTTAGTTTATCTGCTTTGCAACCACCAAACATGACCAAGGGACCTTCTTCCTTTCTGTAATCTATCAAGATTCTTTTGTTCTTTGTCATGTGCCCTGAGCATCCACTATCCAGGTATCATGGTTCATCCTGTATTTTCTGCAATAACACATGCAACATTTTATGCATGGTTTAGATATCCACACTTGAATAGGTTTCTTGTGTAGTACCCAACACTGAAAGGCATTGTGGCCGGGCTTGCCACAATTATAGCAGTAGACCTTTGGTTTAGCCTTAGGTCGTCTGCATGGATGTTTCCATCCACTCCGTTGCATACAGCATATGCAGTAGTGTTATCTGTACGGTCTCTTTGGCACATGAAGAGAACCCCTATTCCAGACAGAGTAATTTGGTGCAAATTGAGATTTCCCAAATCTTCTGTCAGCTTGATAATAAGTCATATACTCATTTCTTTTGATAGTATGCGCGCAAGGGGGTTTTTTGACTTCTGTTGCTACATTAGCAGAAGTCTTGGGCTTCAAGGACTGTGCAACAAAGGCTTTTTCCATGTTCTTGCCCATTACAGTAAAGGAATTCCTCTTCTGCATAGTCTTTGTAGATGGATAAACCTTTAAAGGTTGTGTAGTAGAGACCTCACTAGTCTGCATCCTGGTTGCAGACGTCTCACCCTTCTGCAAGACTTTGACAAAGACATCCTTTGTCCCTTTGATGCTGGTTACAGACGAGTTCGACTCATGTAAGTGAACCTTTTCACTGAGCCAACTCTTGTATCCTAGCTCAGACCTATCCCATGTATATTGTCCTATGATCAGTGTTTTTTACAGATCCAGAGACTTACCATTCCATGCATCCACTTGGGCTTGTATCTCAGCATTTTTCTTGGTGAGTGAGTCCACCATCTCAGTGAGAAGTTTAACCTTCTCCTCTGATTCATTGAGTTTGTTGTCTACCAATAATTAATTGATATTCTAGGTCGTTAATTTCTTGATAGGCAAGATTGTAATTCTCTCTGAGATTTATAATCAACTCAATGTTTTCTTTATTCTCTCTTGAGAGAGCAATAAAGCTTTCTGAGGTCTCTTGAAGAGTTTCTTTTAGTTCCTGAAGTGAGGCACCAGAGTCAGAGAGATCAAATAAGTTTTTGCTGTCATCAAACATGGCCATGAGGCACAGTTGAGCATTGGAGATCGTTTCTTCATCATCTGAATTTGCCTTCTCCTTTTTGTTGAAGGTTCCTTTTGGATCCTTTAAAGGTTGTGTAGTAGAGCATTGATCCTTTTGGATCCTTTTTGTTGAGCATTGGGTAAACCTTTAAAGGTTGTATAGTGGAGGCCTCACTAGTCTGCATCTTGGTTGCAGACGTCTCACCCTTCTGTAAGACTTTGACAGAGACATCCTTTGTCCCTTTGATGCTGGTTGCAGATGACTTTGACTCATGTAAGTGAACTTTTTCACTGAGCCAACTCTTGTATCCTAGCTCAGACCTATCCCATGGATATTTCCTATGTTCAGTGCTTTTTGCAGATCCAGAGACTTACCATTCCATGCATCCACTTGGGCTTGTAGCTCAGCATTTTTCTTGGTGAGTGAGTCCACCATCTCAGTGAGAAGTTTAACCTTCTCCTCTGATTCATTGAGTTTGTTGTCTACCATAATTAATTGACATTCTAGGTCATTAATTTCTTGATAGGCAAGATTGTAATTCTCTTTGAGATTTACAATCAACTCAATGTTTTCTTTATTCTCTCTTAAGAGAGCAATAAAGCTTTCTGAGGTCTCTTGAAGAGTCTCTTTTAGTTCCTCAGGTGAGGCACCAGAGTCAGAGGGATCAAATAAGTTTTTGCTGTCATCAAACATGGCCATGAGGCACAGTTGGGCATTGGAGATCGTTTCTTCATCATCTGAATTACCCTTCTCCTTTTTGTTGAAGGTTCCTCTTGGATCCTTCTTCATCTTATGTGCAGACGACTCCTATGGCGGTCGTCTGCATTGTGCAGCAAAGTACCCTTGTTTGTCACGGTTGTAGCAGACATCTCTATCTTCTTTCTTTGTTTTGCTGTCACTTAGTTTCTTCAATTTTTTCTTCTTGAAGAGCTTTCTAAATTTTCTTCTCATGAGTGCGAGCTCTTCAGTCATGCTTTCATCACTTGCAGACGAGGTGTTGTAACTCTCCTCGTCAGCCATGGACTTTAGGATCTTCTCTTGTGCTTTGAATGCCAGTGTCTTCTTTCTGGCTTCATCAATCTGCCTCCACTGCTCCACTTTCAGAATAAAGGTGTGTAGTACGCCATAGAGTTTTGCCAATGACATCTTGGCAAGGTCTCTCGATTCTCTGATGGCGGTTGTCTTTGTCCCCCAAGCCTATCCGAGAGATCTTATAAACTTAAGGTTCACCTCCTTGTTATCGAAGGTTTTGCCTAAAGTTTTGAGATTGTTGATGAGAACATTGAATCTTTCATAAAGTCTTGTAAGATTCTCTTCAGCTCTCATTGAGACCCAGTCATACTACTACATGAGGGCATCCTTCTTGTTTTCTCGGATTTCGTTCGTGCCCTCATTCATTAGCAGTAGAGCCTCCCATGCCTCCTTTGCTGTGGTGGTGTGTACAATGATTTCAAACATATTATCGTCAAGAGCCTTGTAGATCTGATTTTTGGCTCTTCTATCCACCAGTACAAGATCCCAGTCGTCTCTTGTCCATAGAGACTTAGGCTTGTCAACTTCTTGGGTGGAATTCATTGGATCTGGCATTTTTGGAACATGAGGCCCATCTATGATAATGTCATATATCCTTTCATTGATTGAGTCCAGATGAGCCAGCATTTTGAGTTTCCAATGGTTGAACTTGTCAAAGGAGCAGGAAGGTGGCTCTCCACTGTTTGGACACTTTGGTAGCTTAGGAGGAGCCATGATTGACTCTTCAAAACAATAAACTGTTAGTAACTTCTTTGCAGACTAATAAAAATGTGACCTTTTTTTTCAATAACTGTTAAGTCTGGAAAGATAGGCTCTGGTATCAATTGAAAGTCCCAGAAATAACCTAGAGAGGAGGGGGGGTGAATAGGTTATCTCTAAAATTATACCAGGCAGCACAACAAAGCTATTAGCTAGACTGCACTACCTGAGTCTGCTGCAGTTACCAGAAGTTCTGCAGTTGAGACATTAGCTTTGAAAAGCTTGTCTCTTTAGACCTTTTGAGATCTACCTAACAGTTTAAAAATGAAGAATTGTGTAGAAATATAAATGACACAGGATTTATACTGGTTCAGACACCTGTTACCAACAAGTAACAGGAGCTTAGTCCAGTCTTCCCTTGATAACCAGTGTAGTCAAGCCAAGAGGAGGTTCACTATCTTCTTGTTTGTGGCTAACAAGAAAAGCCCTTTACAACAAGACTCTTCTTGTTAAAGGATGAAGAACCTAGATCTTGCAAGGCTCTGCTGCAGATGTTGTTCTTCACTTACAGACTACTGAATCTTCTTTAAAAATCCTGAATCTTCAATTTTGATCGTGCACAGCGAGTCTCCAAGGGTTTTCTTTCTGTGAAAGCTCTCAAATGATATTCAAAATTTTCTCAAACTTGTCCTCCCCTCTTTCTCCTGTGCACTGTGTCTTTAATTTTATAGGCTCAGGGAATCAGACTATACGATCTCAGACTGTACGATCTGATAGTGACAGCTTTGTCCTCTATTACAGTAGACTGACCTGACTTCACCTTTTCTGATCCTATGCACATCACCATTGCCTCAACTTCTCATTTTTTTTTACCTCTTCTTTGTTCCTTTCCAATCTAGCACAACTTATATTACACCCATACTCATGTACCAGGTCTACTGCATGCCTCTACTGCACAATCTCTACAGTAGTTTTTGCTACAGCCCTCTGCCGCCAGCCTCTGCTGCACCCTTGGCTGCATGAGCTCTGTTGCACATTCTTCATGTCCAGCCTTTCTGCAACTTCACTTGCACCAAGTAGTGCAACCAGTCTGCTGCAACTTAGCTCCCACTCAACAGGTTTCAGACCTCATCTGCTCAACCTACTAGTGTAGCCTCGTCTGTACCCAACACTACAATCAGTCTTCTGCAATTCAGCTTGCATGCTTGCACTGCGATATAGCTCACTTCACTTTGTTGCTGGAACTGGCCTTGAAAAAAGGAATGGTCCTAGATCATGAGAACTCTGAGACACTTTTGCTGCCGTATGCATCTGAACTTAGGCATGTAATTTTATAGCCCTCTGTAGTCCGCATAGCCCTCGTCTGCATGCCTCTTCTGCACGACCTCTGGCCCTAGTCTGCAACTACCTAACTAACTATTACATCCGAAACATCTATTACATATATAATTTCTTCTTAAGTTTTATTCATCGATTTCTATACAAACGAAGGGATTACACATTCCTATCAGCTTCCCATATTAATATCTATAGGGCAGATTCCCAATCTCAATACCTAAGAGATCAGCTAGTTCCTTCTTCCTTGCCATAGGGATTCCTGCCACAAAAAATGCACTCATTTGAAAGCTATTGTACGGCCCACTATCCTAAGCAAAAGCATGAAACTGTTGCTAAATACAAGTCAAGGATATAGCATCTGCTTTTGAAAATCATAAGATCATCTACAAAATAGAGATTAATGATACCAACCTTTTTATACCTAGGGTGAAATTTAAAATCCCCGCCAGTGCTCATTTTCTTTAACCTTTTGATCAAGTTCTCCATTACCAACTCAAACGGATAGGGTGAGAGTGGATCACCTTGTCTAACACCTTTATCTGCCTTAAAAATCTTGGAATCTCCCCATTCACCTCCAAGATATAATTGAAAAACGATATGCAAGTCATAACCCAGCTTATGAAATTCTAAGGGATACCGAGCTGAGAAAATAAGGATTGAAGGAAGCTCCATTTAACCGAATCATAGGCTTTTCTTATATCTAGCTTCATAAACATCTAGGAGATACATTTTTCTCTCTCATATCCCATTACCAACACTTGACACAGCATCAATGATACGCTTGTCGGTAACTTTTAGACTTGTAATGATCAAAACGAGACCCTACCAATTTAATGAAATATAGTTGGGGAAGGGGTGTTGTTTTTCTCACTAATTAAACCAACTAAATAGCTAAAATTAAATAATCGCAATCTAAACTTATAGAAAATACGAACTAAGGCATTCTTTATATGGAAAAAAAATAGGGAGGTTAATTAATTACGTTCTATCTTTTAAGGATCAATCATGGATAAATATCATATGGTTTCATTATTTTAGAAAGGTTTGGTTACAATACTTTTGGGGAAAAAAATACTGCATTCGTTAGAACATTAATTACCAATGAGCTTATATAATTAATCTGACCTATTTCTTTCTAACATACCGATGAGCTCGTATATGCTAAAAAATAAATAAATTGATCCAAAGTAAGAGAATTCATCAAACATGAATATTAATAGCAATGAGCTTAAACTATCATGTTCACATGCAATCAATCATTACATCATGACAATTAGCTTAAATCATGAAAGTTATTTGCTACAAACTTAATCACTTACCATGATTAATAGCTAGGTTACAATATCAATAGGTGGTCAAACTAATTGATTTCATAATATATTATTGATTAAAGTCAGATTTCATACATCAATCAACATATATGAAATTGATTTAGGTGATTTACTTTATCTCATGATACAATATAGCTAGAATTTCATTGACTAATGAATGTGAAAACACTCACCTTTTATTTATGTTAAACCTTTTCTTCGTTGTGTTTGAATCTTTCATTTTTTATTTTTTATTTACTTTATGTTTTGGAGCTTGGATAATGTTGTTTGTGTGTTTTTATTGTAGATTTGATTGAGAGAAGCGGCTTTTGGTGATTCGTGCAAAAGGATGAAAAAGGTTTGAAGATGATCGAGATGGAGTACGATGATTTGGTGATCCTTGAAGATGATTACGATGATTTCTTGTGATGCTCACGTGCATTAGATGATGACATTGATGTTCAAAGACGTTTGGAGTTGTTTTGGAGCTGAACCAACGCTTTAAGGCTATTTTGAGCATGGATGATCCATAGATGGTGATTGGAGGCCTTTTCGGAGGTGAAAATGATGTCATTTGAAGTATTTTATGATGATATAAGGGGTACATAAGGTATACCATTGATCAAGACGGATTATGGAGCGAAAAAAATGCTGTTTCCGGCCATTTCAGGGTCAGTCACGCCCGTGACAGAATTCGTCACGCCCGTGACAGTGCTTACACTGAGTTTTTGAAGATCACGATGGTCACGCCCATAACAAATGTTATTTTAAAATATTTTTTTGAGACTTTCATTAGATTTTCTCCCTTTTTATTAGGGTTATTAGTTTTTCTATAAATACCACGTTTTGTATTCGTTCTGAGGAGAGATTTTTCGTCGTCTTTGATGGTGAAACACTTTAGATTAGATCACTTTTTCATCTTTCATCTTTTCTTTTTCCATTTTGGAGATTTGATCAAGGTGTTTACGCTTGAACTACTTTGGATTTGAGTTGTAACCATTGAAGATTGTCTATTTACAGCAAGTATCACGTTCTCTCTATTCTCTTTTAGTTTGATGATGATGTTGCATGTTTATTGATGATTGTAATGATTATCTTCGCTATGAGTGAGTAGATCTATTAGTAGGAAACTTAATAATGAAGTCTATGTGATGGGATTGTGAGATTATCTATCTAAACTAACAAAACCAGATTCGTTTATACATGATTGATACTAAAGGTTCGATCTTTATCATAGTTGATGCATGATTTCACCTAGAATGACTACCTAGATTACTTTATACATTAATTATACCATGATTAGTTTTATGATTACATTTAACTTAGTCACTTGGATATTGTTATAGGTTGATCTTGCTATTGATATATTTCTCTTTTGGTCATATTAGTAGCAACTAATCGAGTTTTGATACATTCTCTTTTAATCATTACATGATTAGAACCATTTGCATTGAATTAATAAAAAACGTCTTTTTCTATTGATTCATGTTTGGTTTATTCCTTATTTGATTTGACCTTATTAATCTGGCATATACATTCTCTTTTGGTATGTTAGGTTAGTCTGGTTAGGTTGATTATATATTCTCTTTTGCTAATCAACATTCTAGAGAACGTAATATAAGAAACCCATATATTACAATCAAACAAATCATTAACAAACCCGAACTACAATCAATCAATGATTAATCCCTAAGCTAAGATGGAGTTATGAAAGTTTTCTATGTTTGTTTCCAGTAGTTTACAACCTAATTCCATTTCCATAGCAATTTAATCAGTTTTTACTTAGTTTAATTAGAATTTATTTCATTTAATGTACAGAATCCTCCCAATCTTAGTTTTTATAATTTTAATAGTTCTCAAACGCGACTAGAAAAATAATAAATAATATTACGATCGTTCCTGTGGATTTGACCCTTGCTTCCACCACTACATTAATTTTAATATTTTTAGAGTGTAAGTGAGTGCATATAAATTCTAATTTGGCACGCCTGCGACATCACGCATCATTAACCTTTTCTTACAAAGTCACTCATGATCATGGACATAATCACACACATCATACAATCTGCATCACCATCATTGAAATAAAAGTTTAACAGGGATCAGAAGACAATACAGTGCTATATAGCAGAGATCCGATGTCAAAACAACGAGATCCAATGTCCTACATCTTGATCCAGCCTCCACAAGCAAGGAAATCGAGGAATTCTAATCTAGGGTTTTAGAATGAACAAATGAAACTCTAGAAAAACGATCTCTAAACTCTCCTCAAATCAATAAAATATACGGGTATTTATAGAAAGCACGGAAACTAATAGAAATTTAAATAAAAGAAACAAATCTGGCATGTTGACCTGTGTAACGGTCGTTACAAACCCTCTGTCACAGCCGTTACACAGCTTGATTCTCTAGACAACACGATCTAGGGCTATAACGACCATGACACTTAAGTGTAACAGTCGTACACAGCTTTGACATTCAGAGATGACCTCCAAACACTGTAATGGTCGTTACAATGGAAAGGCTTAGTCGTTACAACTCAAAAATACATCCATTTAGCATCAAAACATCACCAAATGATCAACGCATTAAATCTTCGTCTTGGATCAACAAAAACAGCTTTAAATCACGTCCAAGATCTTGCTCAGAGCTTAATCTTCACATCATCACTTGTAATGACCTTCCATAATCAACTCAACAACTCATTCACATCTTCATACGATCAAATCTGCTTCGAAAACAAAGAAATAGTAGTATCCAAGTCAAAAGACGCAAACTAAACTAAAAACACAGTATAAAAGACTCAAACACAAACAAACACTAAGTTTACGTCAGCAAATTATGTGTATTTATACACATAAATCAAACTCCCCCAAGCTAAACATTTACTTGTCCCTAAGTAAAGCTAAAAACAAAACAAAGATTCTAACTTGAAACTGAAAAAACAAACGAGTCATAAAAACTCCCATAGCTTGAGTATTATTGTAATCAGAATGTCAAAAACTAAAAACAATAAACACATATCGACGGAAAATTCATCACAAAGTCGCCCTTCATCTCTATTGACACCACATAAGCTACCCCTTAAATCATCCCATCTCATGGTCCTTCACACCTAGCAGATATTCCCGAGATATACCAAGACAAAATATTTTCAAAAAAAAAATTCATTTTCAAAATTCATTATTCGTCCCAGTTACTTCCTTACGATCAGAAAAACGTCTGACCTGGGTCGTTCCTAAAGCCACCAAAATCTCAAAGGAGGTCAAGATTTTCTAGTGGATATGTATCTTTTTTTTTTCAAACTCATCTTATTGAACACCATGCCCCCGCCCCCCTCTATCCGTAGATGACAATTTTGATTATCAAGGTAAGGGACATGGTATTTTTGAAGCTTTTTGCTGGTTTTAAATTGTTTTGGCAAATTTTTTTCTTTTTTTTCCATTGATGAATAGGTCTAAAACATTCTACAGTAACCAAAAATAGCATGAGGGTCACCATGAAAGACGGATGCTTTATAAACAAACACATATTTTTTAAAAAAAAAACTCATACCATGCCCCCCTATAATAGATGGATAAGTAAGATGATCGCATAAAAGACTAACATGGAGTTGTTTTTTTTTTTACTTTACTTTTTTATTTTTTCTTCAAATGTTTCTTTACGGTACACGTCAACACTAAAGTGCTATCTACACATGAAAGGGTCATATCATAGGAAAATAATAGAACGATGTTAACAAAGATTCATGACTTCCATAGAAATGATATTCAAACTACATGCACTAGTGTAGCAATAATCAAGATATAAATCATCATTTTACTTTACTTAAACCATGGATTTAAAAACAAAACATAATTTTTTTTATTTTTAATTTTCATTTTTTTTAAACTAAGGACACTATATTTTGTTTTAAAAATCTTCAGAAAATTAATGAAAGTAAGAAACTAGACTAACTAATCCATCCCCCAAGGTAGAACTATACATTGTTATCAATGTAAATAGGAGTGAAGCACAAAGGACAAGATATACCTATTAAGTTCAAGAACAAGATGAAAAATGTCCTTAGGACACATGCCAGTAATAAATCGCACTCACCATATCATCTACGGGTCCAGCTTGAAACTCTAATTATTGTTGAATAACACCGATTGTGTAATTCTGCCACTTAACCTGTTGTTCAATACGCTGAAGTGCCTCCTTAAGGTTACGTTGCTCCTCTACTATTTGTTGTAACTTTGAATTAGCAATGAAACTACACGGAGGTGGTGGAGACTGTAGATGTATAGGGTTTACAACACGGTCCTCGTCTTCTTCTTCCATCCAACGTTGTACTCTATCCACATGAATTTCCCAACCCTGTTGTGGAACATCGAAATTTTGCTGTTGCAATGACATTCCTGTCTAAACAAAACACGCATTGCACAAATATTAATGAACCACTCTCTCTCACACACACAATATGAAATAAATAATCAGGAAAGTAGTAGAAGAAGGATAGAACATGCACATAGAAGCACAAATGCATCGAAGAAATAAAATACTATCAATGAAATTCCATTTTTCCATGAATAAAATATATGATGGGTAGATATCTATTGTGCTAACCAACCTAAATAATAAAAACTAGCAATTCTCCTTCATTGATTGAATTAAAATTGGTTTATTGGTATAAATTGTTAAGGTGAATCTATGTGAATTGATTTGATTATTTTTAATTTAATTTAAATCTTTTTTTCCTTAACATTTCTTTTATTAGTGATGATTTTTTTTTTGTTATAAAATAATTTCCTTATAACTCTACATTGAATTTTAATTAATTAATCCGAAACTTCTTTTATTAATTTTCGTATTTTAACTAAACATAAGGAATTTTCCTGAATAAAAATTAATAATCTTGAATTATTTAATTTTTATATGAAGGAAAACTGAATAGAATAATATGAAACTGAACTGAATATAATAAATAAAACGAGTTTCCTACATCGACTCAAATGCTGAAAATAAGAGAATCAAACAAACTAACTGACTCAAGTTAGGAATGTAAATGACACGATAGACTAGACTTGGACTAAAAATGAAATACATAAATAGACACATACCCCCAAGCTCATCTAAACTAAGTTCTAAAACACATAGACATGAAAAAGTAGGACTAAAATACATGAAATCACACGGGTGGTGGTGGTGATGGCGACCAGTTCCATTGAGGGAACTAGTCGAAAAAAGCACACTGACATTGTTCCATGCGCTGAAGGGTAGCCATCATATCCAATGAACGCTCGTCCATCAAATCAATACGCTCTCCCTAGCGTCGCTGCTCCTCTACTATGACTCTCTGACTCCCCTCTAACCTCTGTATTGAGAGCTGGATGGTAGATCGTCGTGTTGAGGTGGTGGTGGCTGGTAGTAATGAGGTTGCTCGTACTGCTGCTATTCCTCATAGAGTCCAGGATAGGCAATCGGAAACCCATCTGGTAACGTGAGGTGCAACGCGTGCATCAGGCATCTCAACGTCCTGCTATGCATCTGGTGCATGTGGTGGTGAAGCAGCTCTAGGCTGAACATGCCCTCCATACTGAAGTCTCGGTAATCCCCAATTCCTGGGATCTCTTTGTCCGCTCTCGTGCTAGGAGTGGAAGAAGTCTTTTAGTCTCACGCACATCTCTCTGGTAAAGATAATAATATTTTCCCTCCCTCTTCATCAACCCTGAGTTCTTTAGCAGGGTGATGTCAATGAGATCTTTTGGCCTATCTACCTCAATATCACTCAAATCATCCTTGAAATACTCCGCCAAGGGAGTAATCAAGCCTCCCGGAACTATGCCTTCAGTCATAGCCATAGCGTGATATATCAGCCTGCGTGCTACAAATGCTCTCGTACAATCACGAGACACAGTAGACTGGTTATCAAGACCATATATCATACAATACAGAATCCACAACTCCCTCTCTAATACTGAACCCTGACTCTTCTTCGTCCCTAAGTTCGTATTGCTATAAACCAATGCATAGTGCGAATAGCTGCGTTACGAAACTGAGTAGTCTTAGCATATTAAGTTTCAAACACCCTTTCACCAGTGAATCTTTCCCAAAAGGTGTTTTGGTCACCCTTAAAGTCACTAGGCATGTCCTGCTCTCCCCAAAGCTTAAAGCCATAAGCTGTAGAGAACTCGTTCATATGCATAGAGCGAGGCTCACCTGCCAGCTAGAATATGATAGCCTCCTCCTCAGGGTCCTCTGGAGGTAACTCCTTGAATGAGCAGTTGATCGTGCTAAGGACCTCCAAAGTAAGACTAGAGTATGAATTCCATTTCTTGGTGAAAAATTTATTCCATCCAAGTGTCTTGCCCAACCTTTCCACATCATCCCACAACCCGATCCTCCTCAAGTCATCCAAATCAAACCATCGTGTTCGAAGTATAGCCCTATTCTCCAGCTTCCTAAGCTGGAATTAATTAACTCGTGGTATCTCACGAGTTAATGGATCCTCTTCCTCGAGTCGATCCAGAATTGAGGGATTTGAAGAGGAAGCTTGGCCTCTCCTTGGCCGTTTAGCCATCATCTTGACTCGTCGAGGTGGACCTGACATGTTCGATCGTCCAAAACCTTCCAAGCCAAAAGTTCACAAAATCAGTTTTTCATCTATAAGAAATAGCATAAAAAAACTATTAAAATCGGGCTGAATTCATTCAAACCAAGGCTAGGAACGCAGTCTCCTCGTCGAATAAATATAGAGTATTGATTCGATCAAAATGAACTAGAAATTAGAATTTCATACCTAGGGTTTCATGAGATCAAATCGATAAGACCGCTAGAATCAAAGTGCTCTCGGACGAATGAAAGCTTGATGCAAGTGTATTTGATGGTTCAGAGTTGAAATTGAATGATTTTGGAGTGATTTGAGGTGATTTGGTGTGAATTGGATGAGAGAAAATAACGTTTGAGAATGTGATAAAAATTAAGGAAAATTGGCTCAAGTGCATGACATAAGCTGTGTAACAACCGTTACGGACCCCTGTAACGGTCGTTACACCGAGACAATGCTCAGGGAACGAGTTGAATACCTGTAACAACCGTTACACAACCCTATAATGGTCGTTACAGATTAGGAATAAGGGTTTTTTATTTTAAAAATTCCAATTTGGTCCATTACGTATCTAACTCATTGTAAACACTTAAAATACATCATATTTTATGTGTTCTAGCAATTTTCGTAGATCAAAACCCATCGTGCAATTTTATAAAAATAATACAAAATGAACGAAGTAAGGAAAAAAAACAAAAACTAGTGAGTTATAAAGAAGAACTTTATCGCCCACTTCAAAATGTTTACGAGAAATGTTTACAGCATGAAGTTTATTGAATTTCTCTTTATAAAGCGCCACATTTTGTTAGGCGTTATGACGTAACTCATCCAGCTCAGATATTTCAATTTTCTTGTTTTTTGCACAATCATCATATTTCAGATTCGTCTCCTTTATGGCCCACCAAGCCTTATGTTCAATTTCAACAGGTAGATGACATGCTTTGTCATAAACAAATCTATGGGGAGGCATTCCTATTAGAGTTTTGTATGCTGTACGATATGCCTACTAAACATCATTTAATTTATCGCTCCAATCTTTTCTTTTGGGATTGACTATTTTCTCCAAAATATTCTTAATCTAACGATTGAAGACTTCACCTTATTCGCTCGTCTGTGGATGATAAGCTATGGAAATTCTATGCTGGACATTATATTTCTTTAAAAGAGTGTCCATCAATTTATTGTAAAAGTGGCTTTTCCTGTCGCTAATAATAGCCTTGGGTACGCCAAACCTGTTAAAAATATAATTTCTCAGAAATTCGACCACCATTTTAGTACCATCAGTTCTTGTTGAAATAGCTTTCACCCACTTAGAGACGTAGTCAACCGCCAGCAAAATATAGTTATAACTTTTTGAGCTCTCAAATGGCCCCATAAAATCAATACACCATATGTCAAATAATTCACATGCTATGATATATTTTTGAGGCATTTCATCTCTTTTAGTTATACTGTCAGTTTTTTGATATTGACCAATAAAATCCACATGATAAAATTTTGTGAGCTATTCTTCGCACTTCAAAATAGGCACCAACATCATAAGAATGACAGTGCTGTAGAACTGAAGTAATTTCATGATCAGGTATATACCCTCTAATTACTCCATGAGCACAAAATTTCACCAAAATTGGGTCATCCCATGAATAATATTTCGCATCACTCTTAAACTTGTCTTTTTGATGTCTCGGATGATCACTTGGTAGCTTCTTGCTAACTAGATAATTTACAAGATCAGCATACCAAGGAGCGTAACCATGTGTGAAGTACAAATACTCATCCTGAAATAATTCATAAATTAGGATAGACTCTTGAGTATTTGTAATACGTGATAAATGATCAGCAACATAATTCTTGGCACCTTTCTTGTCTCTGATCTCTATATCAAACTCTTGTATTAAAAAGACCCATCTCAAAAGACGAGGTTTTGATTCTTTCTTCTTCAAGAGATATTTTAGAGCCGTTTGATCAAAGAAAACAATTACTTTTGTGCCTAATAAATATGAACGGAATTTTTTCAGAGCAAAAATAATTGCATAAAGCTCTTTCTCAGTAATAGTGTAATTGCATTGAGCTTCATCAAGAGTCTTGGATGCATAATAAATTACGTGAGATACTTTGTCCACTTTTTGCTCAAGAATAGCCCCCACAGCTTTGTCGCTGACATCACACATGATTTCAAAGGGATAATTCCAATCAGGGGGTTGAATAATAAGAGTAGAGACTAGTTTTTTCTTCAAAGTATCAAAGACATTCTTACGATTATTATCAAAAATTAAATCAGACTCATTTTTTCAGTAAATTGCTTAAAAGATTTACGAATTTTGAAAAAATTTTAATAAATCTATGGTAAAAACCAACGTGTCTTTGGAAAGCACGTATTTCTCGAGCGCAAGAGGGATACGATAAAGATTTAATGACTTTCACTTTTGCACGGTCTACCTCTAATCCCTTAGCGGAGACGACATGCCCCAACACAATTTATTTTTCTACCAAGAAATGGTATTTTTCATAATTAAGTATCAAATTTGTCTCGATACATCTTTTTAATACCATTTCAAGATTTTTCAAGCATTCATCAAATGAATTGTCGTAAACTACAAAGTCATCCGTGAAGACTTATTATATGAAAAATATAATCCGAGAAAATTGACATCATACATCTTTGGAACGTAGTCCGTGCATTGCATAGACCAAAAGGCATACGCCTATACGCATAAGTACCAAAGGGACATGTGAAAGTTAGTCTTTTCTTGGTCTTCAGGAGCAATTACTATCTGGTTATATCCAGAATAACCATTCAAAAAACAATAATGAGACCTTCTAACTAATCTCTCAAGCATTTGGTTCATGAAAAATAACGGAAAATGATCCTTTCTAGTGGCTCAATTTAATTTACGATAATCAATGCGCACTCTCCAGCCATTTTGAATTCTTGTGGCGATCATTTCACCATTATCTTTCTCTATGACAGTAAGTCCTGTCTTCTTAGGCACAACATGAATTAGACTAACCCATTGAGAGTCGGTAATTGGATAAATCACTCCAGCATCAAGTAATTTTAAAATCTCATTTTTGACTACCTTCATCATGGGCGAATTTAATCGTCGTTAAGGCTCACGAGATTATTTTGAATTGTCTTCTAATAAAGTTCGATGCATACAAGTGGAGGAACTCCTTTGATATCAGCGATTGTCCAACCAATTGCTGTCTTGTGCCTTTTAAAACATTAACCAAAGCTTCCTCTTGGGAATTTGTCAATTGGCTTGAAATAATGATGGGTAAATTTTTCCCATCTGCCAAGTAGGCATATTATAATTGAGCTGGTAAGGATTTCAGCTCGAGATTTGGAGGATTTTCCACAAAGGGTTGAATCTTACCATGATTTGCAGGTAATTCAAGTAGTTTCACCTCTTCATGATTTTTCAATCTTTCTTCAAGGAACATCAAATCTTGATTATAATTTTTAAATAAAAAATCTTCTTCCTCCCCATCGATTTGCATAATTGCCTTCATGAATTCGTACTCATTTAAATTAAATAATTCCTCTTCGAGTGATATGAAGGAATTTATTCAGTAGACTGAAAAAACTTCATCACTTGGATGTTTCATGGCATCATAAATATTAAAAGTCATTGTATCGCCATCAAATTCCATGGACAATGTGCCACTACTCACATCAATTTTTGTATTGGTAGTCCTTAGAAAAGGTCTCCCTAACAAAATTGGAGTCTGTGAATTTGAACTTAATCCATCATCTGTTTTCAAAATATAAAAATCAGCAGGAAATACTAGCTCATTCACTTTGATCAAAACATCTTCAATTACATCTATAGGATCTTCAACGGACCTATCAACAAGTTGAATGACGACTCCAGTAGGTTGTAATGATCCTAAATTCAAAGAATTATAAATTGGTGAGGGCATCATATTGATTGACGCACCTAAATCAATTCGGCATCCTGAAATTTTCGCACTTCGTATCGTGCAAGGGATTATAAACATGCCAGGGTTCTTTTGTTTTTGAGATAGTCTCTTTTATTGGTGCAAAGCTCTTTCAAAAATTTAGCATATCTCGGAATTTGCTTTATTGCATTCAATAAAGGTATATTTGCCTCTACCTTCTTTGGTCAGAATTATTTTTCTCTGGGGTGTGTCATGACTTCTGTCATGATCATTACCACTTTCATTTTGAACTTCCAATTCATGTTCAACTTTCCTCGATTTTGGTTCAACTCCCTTGAACTCCTTTCCACTTCTCAGCATTATAGCATTTGCGTTCTCTTACGGATTAAGTGATTGAGAAGTAAGACTATTACCCATTTGAGCCTTCAACTGGCTCATATCAGAGGTTAGTTGACTGGCTTGACTTCGAAGATCTTGAATATCGGCTTTAAATTCCTTACCATCCTTTTACATAGCCATTTGAGTTGCAACCATGGATTTAACCATATTTTCAAGTGACATTCTATCTAAATTGCCCTGATTAGTTGAAAAATTATTCTATGGCACCTAATAAAATTCAGGAGGAAATTTTTGTTGTTAGGGAACAGAAGATGCATTATTTTGACCTTCCTAATAGGAATTTGGATGATTCCTCCAATGCTGATCTGCATTATAGTTCCACTAATTTTGCCTTGGTTGACTTAGTGGGCCTGAAAATTCCATATCAGTAGCTTCCTCTAGTTGTAACATCGGACAAGAATCAGTTGGATGTCCCATATTGTAACAAATTCCACAAGCTTTCACTTGAGTAATGTTATTATTTGTAGTTAGGACTTTAATAAGAAAATCAGTTAATTTTATCAAATTTTTTGTCACCAGAACTAGGAAAAGAGGAAATTTTTGGACACCACGAGAATGTTCATCATCTCGATTGAAATCTTGAGAATTAACGGTCATCTTTTCAGGAATTTGACGTTCAACTCGTGGTTGTTTGTCTTGAAGATCACCCCCACATGTTGTATCGACCAATCCTCTGTCTGTTGTAGAGGTCCTTGATAAAATATCATATGAGAAAATTTTCTGAGAATTGATGATTTGGACAGCTTGAGCATAGACCTTTAAAATGTTCCCAATACTCGTATAATAATTCCCTCTTTTTTTTGTCTTACAGAGCAGATCTGCTACTGAACAGTATTGATTTTATAGGTGAAAAAATATCTATCGAGAAATAGGGATTTCATCTGCCCCTATGTATTTATTGTTCCTTTTAGTAAGTCATAGAGCCAATTTTTAGCGGCATCTTGGACACTAAATAGGAAGACTCTAACTTTAATGACTTCGTCGGTTACTCCTTGTGGTTTCATGTTTGCACAAATTACCCTAATTCATTTAAATGCTGATGAGGATCCTCACCAGGCAAACCATGAAAAGATGATAATTTATGTAAAAATCCATAATTAAGTTTAAAAATTCCTCGAACATCAGGAAACTTTATACACAATGGAGGTTCATTTGTATCATCATATTCAGCTAACTCTCTCAATGTGCGATTATCAATTTGAGGTTCTTGAATATTTTGAGCATTCTGGTTATTTTGATTATTTAGAGGAATATTGGCTTGATTGCTTGTCATATCTAAATTTGTAAATTGAATTGGAGAAAAATTATGTCGATCGTTGATATTAGAGGATGATGAAGAAGGTATAGAATTTGAGGTTGGAGTAGGATGTTTAAGTTGTACTGATTCGAGTTCACTACGATCTTTCGAACTTGGCTATTTGTAATCCTACCACTTTTCTCCATTTCATAAAATTCAAAAGTACTATTAACAATTTTGAAAAATCATGATAATTTAATATTCAGATTTTTTTTTCAAGAAATTAATAAATTAAAAATAATTTAAAAATAAAATAAATTAATAGAGTTAAGTAATGATCAAAACAGGCAAAAATGATTCTTTTGACATAACATTACGTCCTCGACAACGGCATTAGAACTTAACATGTCCGTCGCAAAGCGGTCAAATTAGGATTAGAATAATAATATGCTTACTCACACTTTAGTTGTATTGTAAATAACTACAGTAGTGGTAATAAGGATCGAACCCATAGGGACGGTTGGTGTAATATTTAGACTTGTAATATTCACGACGAGGCCTTACCAACTTAATGAAATGTATTAACTTGTAATATTCACGACGAGACCCTACCAACTTAATGAAAAACAACCCTACCCTATAATTGGTTGTTTTTCTTACTAATTAAATCAATTAAATAGCTGAAATTAAATAATCATAATCTAAACTTGTAGGAAATGTAAACTAAGGTGTTCTTTATATGGTAAAAATATAGGTGGTTGATTAATTACGTTCTACCTTTTAAGGATCAATCATGAATAAATATCATATGGTTTTATTATTTTAGAAAAATTTGGTTGCAATACTTTTAGGTATAAAATACTGTATTTGCTAGAAAACTAATTATGAATGAGCTTGTATAATTAATCTAACCTATTAATTTCTAACATACCGATGAGCTCATATATGCTAAAAAATAAATAAATTGATTCAAAGCAAGACAACTCACCAAACATGAACATTAACAGCAATGAGTTTAAACTATCATGTTCACATACAATCAATCATAACATCATGACAACGATCTTAAATCATGAAAGTTATGTGCTACCAACTTAATCACTTAGCGCTATTAATAATTAGGTTACAATATCGATTGGTGCCAAACTAATTGATTTCATAACATATTATTAATTATAAGTCGGATTTCATGCATCAATCAACATATATGAAATTGATTATGATCTAAATCTCATGATCCAATAAGGTAGAATTTCATTAACATTTCCCTACAAAGTAAATACTCACTCATCACACACATCATACAATTGTGCATCATCTCTGAAATAAAAGTTTAACAGGGATAAGAAGACAATACAACGCTGTATAGTAGAGATCCGATATCAAAACAATGAGATCCAATGCCTACACCTTGATCCAACCTCCACAAGTAAGGAAATCGAGAAATTCTAATCTATGATTTTAGAATGAACGTACGGAACTCCGGAAAAACAATCTCTTATCTCTTCTCAAATAAATAAAATACATGAATCTGGCATTTTGACCTGTGTAACGGTCGTTATAGACGCTCTGTCAAGGCCGTTACACCGCTTGATTCTCCATAAATCTCGATGTAGAGCTGTAACGATCATGACACTTAAGTGTAACGATCGTTACACAACTTTGACCTCCAGAGATGACCTCCAAACGCTATAATGGTTGTTGCAATGGAAAGGCTTGGTCGTTACAGCTCAGAAACACATCCATTTAGCATCAAAACATCACCAAACGATCACGACCGTATCCATAAAATGATCAATGCATTAAATCTTCGTCTTGAATCAACAACAGCAGCTTTAAATCACGTCCAAGATCTCGCTCAAAGTTTCATCTTCACATCATCACTTGTAATGGTCTTCCATAATCAACTCAACAACTTATTCACATCTTCATACGATCAAATCTGACATGAAAATAAAGTAACAGCAGTATCCAAATCAAAAAACACAAACTAAACTAAAAACACAATATAAAGGACTCAAACACAACAAAACACTAAGTTTACGTCAATAAATTATGTGTGTTTACGCACACATCAATCACCTTATCAACAATGTACCTCCCCAGCACAAAAGCTGACTAGGCCTCATTGACCAAACAAGGCAAGACTGCACTTGGCCTCTTACACATCATCTTGGATATAATTTTGTACATTACAATACAACATGAAATTGGCGTGTAATCTGCCGGAGAAGCTGGATTTGTGCACTTAGCAGCCAGATGTACAATTGTCATATTCCACTCCCTGAAAAGATGGCCGGAGCAAAAGAAACCTTGTACTGCTTTAATGACATCTTCCCCTGTAATAGCCCATGCTTTTTTGAAGAATAAGGCTGTGTATCTATCTTTACCAGGAACCAGATGTCATTAAAGCTAAGTTTGTGGACAAGGAGGTGTATGAGGCTCTATTAGAGATTGATGATAATAAGGTAGGACCATCAAGAACCAGATCCTCAAACCCTTGAGAATCACATGCTCCCCCAAGCAATTTCTGGGAAAACTTCACAAATTCATTTTGTATGTGAGCCTGCTCTGTTATCACGTTTTTGTTTTCATCCTGAATACTTATGATGGCATTCCTCCTCCTTCTCCCTTTAATCACAGCAAAGTGGTACTTGGTGCATCAGTCCATACATTTGATCCAATTCTCCTTAGCTAGCTACTTGAAGATCGCATCCTCGTTCAGTAAAAACTGCTTGCACCAACTGGTAGCCTGCTGGATTTGATCCCTCAGTACATCCGAGTATTGAACCCTATTCAGCTCCTGCAACTTACACAGCTCCTCTTCTGCCGTTTCCACAATTGCAGAAATATCAAGGAAATGTCTCTTGTACATATCACGCAGCTTGCACCTCAACATACCAAGTTTCTGTGACACTTGGTACATATAACTCCCATGGATTCTTGTAGACCAAACCTGTCACATCTTGCATTGGATTCGCTATATTCAATTTCTTGCATTGGGATCCTCAGCCGTTGCTACAACAACAACACCGTGCAATGGGTCATCTGCACCGTTGGATTTTTATCCAAATGGTTCAGATTTGTTTGGTTGTTTAGGATTTGTTTTTTATTTATGATTGGATTTTTATATATATAATTTTTATATGATTATTTTTATTTAATTTTTTTTATAGATTTTATTGTTTTAAGATTGATTTTTCTTTAATAAGTTTCTAAATTATTTTTTCAAATTTTGTAAATGTAAAAGTAAAAACAAAAAAACAACGCAAACAACTAACACACAAACTGCAGAGGATCCCACACCCAATTTGTTAGCCACATCCAAATACGAGTCATCAGTCAGTTTCGTTAGAAACAGTGCCCGCGGGCCTGAGATACCAGATTTCCATGGCGACAACCGTGCGGGAAGATGAATTGCTGTACAGAATCAGCACCGCCGGCGAGTGGGATCAGTTACAGCGAAGCGGCTGGACCTACGGCGGGGACCTCGACAAGTCCACCCGCTGCTTTCATCTCAGCACCCTTCCTCAGGTCTCTCCCTAACTCTCTTAAAGTCATTGCCAATTCGTCGATTTTTAATGATATCGATCATGATAATGATAATGGTGAGAACGAGGTTGGACTTGTGATTGTGTTGTTTATGAAATCACTTGATGTTGTTTTGAGGAGGGAGTTGATCTGATCCTGTTGTTTTCCGGATTTGAGTTTTGAAATTTGATTGATATTATCGAATGAATTTGAACTTTAGACAGGGTATATTCTTGGACGGTGCTGTGGCAAGGGTGATGAATGATTGCTATGTTAGGATTAAGAACACAACTAGAAGCTCAATTTTTATGTGGAAACCCGGGAAACTGCTAGACAAATCCGCAACAGCCACCACAATGGCGTGAAACAACCATGCGAATGAGATCAGAAGAGATACTTAGCCACTGACTTTTCTCAGTATGGTATTTAACATCATCACTATGTCTCTTATATAGAGCACCAGTAATCAAGGTTGGTGCAAGAATAGATTAAATAGATCATATATTCTATCAATGGACACAGTTCATGTATGCTATCTAACAAGAATTTATGGATGACTCCGAGGTATATGAACCGTACTAATACATGTAGTTTTAGATATTTGATTTGGGGCAAAGGGAATTTGATGCTAGCATCACACAAGTTTGTGTGTTGACACCCAATTGCAATCATCTCTTCAAATCCCTTCAGCACCTCCATCGTTTGGAGAAACCCATCAATTTCTATCGTTGTAACAAAGTTGTTGGCTTCGATCCTCTCTGTTGTTGTCGGTTTTGTTTCTCTTTTTTGTTGTCGGCTTTGATTTCCCTTTCATCATCGTCGGCTTGCTTTTAATAGCCGACTTTGATTCCCCTTCGTCGTGGTCGGTTTCTATTCTTCCATTCTTCTGTTGAGATGGTTTTTCTTTTTCTTTTTCTTTTTCCAGTTTAGTTTAATCGCGACCTTTCATTTTTTATGATTGAATCTGGACGGTTGGATCAAGCTTAGCATCACACAAGCTTGTGTGATGCTAGCATCTAATTCCCTTTAGTGATTTGTTTATGCGCCTTAGAGATAAACCATAACTGCAAGCAAAAGATGAAACAGATTCCAGGTTCCCTTTATTATCAAACAAGTCTCTTGAAACATGATAAAGCCTATCATTGTGTTTACCAAGCATCACTTGCCTCCTCATTGAAAGGATCTGGAGGAGACAAGTTTTAGAATCAAAATTCAGCTGTCCTGAGGTTTGAGGGGCTAGTTTACAAACTGAGAGCAAATTAAAATGGAATTCAGGCACATGTAATATGTTTTCTAAGGTTATTTTTGGACTGAGAATTACTCTTCCAGAAATGAAGAACATTAGCCCTTTTTTTTTTTTTTTCATTTGGCATTTTGATAAAACAAGGCCCAGTAACAACAATATATGTGTCAAACAGGCTAAGATCAGGTGATATATGGTTACTAGCTGCACTATCCAGTATCCAATCATAAACACCATTGAAAGTGAAGAGACAAGTAGAGGTATCTGCAAGCATTGCACTGCCTCCCCTATTCTTCATGTTTGATGCCATGCTGCTATCTTGAATGCCTAACTTCCCCAGCAATGACATAAGTTGTCCAAGTTAGTCTTTGCTCAAACCAGCTCCTGACCTTGCACCAGACATGTCCTTATTTTGATCAAAGCAAATTCCATGGGATCCCTCCTTTGTATCCTCACTGATAAAAAACCCTCATCACTTCCAAAGTGTACATTAGCTACAATCTTCTTTCCTTTCGAATTTTCAGTCCCTGATGGGGAATCCATGAGGCTTAAAACACTTCTCTATCACTTATCCTTGCTTCTTACAATACCTACAAAATAGCTGTGTCTTCCTCTCTCCAGATGACCCAGATCCAGTTCCCTGTCCGTGATTCCTAGTGTGCTTGTCATTGTTCGAGTAAATATCTGTAGAATCACCTTGTATAAATAGCATATTATGCAGATCTCTTTGTTTTTCTTCTTGCAAAACTAATTGGTAGGCTTGAGAAACTGATGGTAAAGGACTTATCATCAAGATGTTTCCTCTCACGATCCTGTAAGATTCATTTAACCCTATCAAGAATTGCATAAGCCTTTGGCTTTGCAAGGACAAAACCTAGCTTACTCTTGGCGATCAACAAAACTTCAACAACTTTCTTCCAATGACCATGGTTTTCTCCATCCACGGGATTACTGGCAAGGGAACAGTTCGGATGCTCTAAATGGTGGAGAAACAACTCATGTGATGGATCAATTAGGGTTTCTGTTAGTGCACGATTCGTTTGCATATCAGTTGAGGTCACAATGAGTCAAGAATCAACACAAAGAACACTGCGACGGAGGAGAAATTGATTTCAAAACCCTACCTCTGATATCGTGTTAGCTTTGATTCTTCATCAAAGACGAATCTCACAATCAATGATCATCATCATCCATCACAATCAAGAGAGAAAATCATGAAGAACAGAAAGGGGGGAATCAAAGGAGAGGAGAGAGAAACCAAAAGGAGAAAAAACACTTATAATTTCATTGATCAAAGGAGAGGAGAGAGAAACCAAAAGGAGAAAAAACACTTATAATTTCATTGATCAATGAAAATTACACCCTAATGTGCTATTTATAGTGTCTTGGGCAAAACCATAATAACTTCAAATTTAAAGACTGATTACATAATACACATAATAGACTAACATACTATTCTAACCCTGACTACGTCATCCAATACTTACATAAATACATGAATACACTATTTATACATGGATCTAACATCAACCATTAGTTCAAATTTTTGATAGAACTGATTTCATAACATGATATCAAAACAGTTCGTGGCATGTGGTCACGAATTTGATCCTTGTCTCCCTCCATTTATTATGGATTTATTTGCAACTTGGTCATGGGTGGGCTAGTGCATTGTTATCTATACTTCAAGCCCAAGTGCACCTTTGTCTGACTAGGAGTATCAGATACTCCCTCCATCCCACATACATTACGATATTATTAAATATGGACGTCTCAAATAAATTACAACGTTTTCTTAAATGACAATGTTGTGGGGTGTAAAAGTCCAAAATTCCCTTATTTTATTTTACATCATTTTCACCATCATTATTTTTTCTCTTTCTTTCCACTCACAATTCTTCCCCACTACCCCTTACCATCACACATGGGTATTTTTGTCCAATGTAACAAAGTCAATGGATTCCTTAATTTTCGTACCAAGCCAATTTTTCGCAATTTATTTGGCATGGAGGGAGTATATGTTTACGGGCCTTCTACAATTATTTCAGATTTTTTTTTTTTGATAAAACTAATTCCATGACATGTAGCAACAACAACCACAAATCAAGCCTTTATCCCATTAAGTGGGGTTGGCTACATGAATACGACGGCGGCGTCATTCCAATCTTTCATGTATATCATCTTCTGTAAGATTATAATAGGTCATATCATACTTCAAGGTTTCTCTCATGGTCTTTTTAGGTCTCCCTCATCCTCTCTTGGCATGTGCTAACTCTTAAACTTCACATCTCCTAACAGAAGCTGTGACTGGTTTGCGTTTCACATGAGCATACCATCTAGTCTAGAATAGATAGATCTTATTGGGGAGGATCAGTTGTAGATTTAGTATACATATGAAAAAAGAGTTACCAATGAACTCTCTACTGTGGTCGAATACGGCAAAAGATATCTAGAGAAGATTGTCTTTTAATGTAATTTATGTTGTTTTATTCGCTGCGAGGTACGCTAGTCATTGAATTTGTTAAGACTTTGTGCCTCCTTTGTTTTCAAGGTAGCATACTGGAGTTAGCAACTCAACTATCTTTTATGGTCTTGTAAATGGTTGTTCTATCTTCCATTTCTAAGCATTGAGGTTCTTTCCCCTTTGCCCTTTCAGGTAGAGAAAACACTACAGAGATTTTTCGTGAACACGGAGGAAGACTTATATTTGCTCCAGGTTGACGTTAAGAAGGTGAAAAACACTTATGTTTATAATTTGGACACCTCATTATGAGATATATGCTTGTGAAGTAGTTTTACACAGTAGAGCAAGTCCAACCTTGATTTTAAGATGAGTGCATCTATTTCTCTGATTTGGTAACAAAAAGTACTTTAGACACCAATTATAAAACATCCACTTCTGTGTTTGGTTTTCTTCAATAATTCAAGCGGTGGTTTATAGCCCCTAAAAGCAACAATATTTCTCTTTTTTCATATTGTCCATCATACCTCTCCTCTCATTTTATTTTCTTCCTTACTTAAAATCATTTAATATAGATAAATATACTTAAAAAGTAAATATATGATAGCGATCTATGAAATAAAATTTATTAAACTAGATCGATATTGAATACCAAAACTCCATCTTATTTTAAATAGGTTTTATTTTAAATACTCGTATTTAATTAAGGAAAAGATATCAAACACATCAACAGTAAAATAATCAAAATTACATTTTATTATAACGTGTCACACTATACATTAAAATATGAAAGTGCCAATTTTTTGGCTTTCCTTAAAAGTGCCGACGGCCAATGCTAGTATATTAGAAACCTTTCAGTAGTATATGAAACTCTTTTCTAATTTGTTAGTTCATAAAATGAATGATGGTTAGGTTTTTTACGGTTTGAGCTATTAAGATTTTTTTTTTTTGTTAAGAGTTTTAGTGTTACTGTTAAAAGTCTATTTACCAATTTGATGCGATATTAATATAGTTGCAACAATAGTAACATAACCGCGTAATCCCACCAAGCATAGGATGTAGAGAGGCCGAAACTCAACCTTACCCATATATTATATATTTATAATTTAAAGGTTGTTTCATGATGCCCTCAAAAGATGTCAAACCCCTTATCTCGTGGTCAGGGAAGGAACGGCTTATCATTGAACCAATTACTCAAACAAAATTTGTTCTGTTCCTTTTTCTTTTTTTATGTTTTTCATTTATTAGAATTTAGTAACGTAATTTCGACTATAGAAAAAAGGATTAGAGTTGGTGTTGTAAGCAACACCCAATAAACTGTTGCAAGCACCAAATCCACCACAAATTAAAAAAACATTTAAATTCAAAAATCTCAAAAATCAGTTTTTGAAAAATAAACATGTGGTTCAAAGCTGGCCGCATCAGTTTTTGGGTGTTGTTTGCAACACCTTTTTTTTTTCCATAGAAAAATTAGATGTTATGCAATTCTATTCTCTCAACTACATGTTTTACTTAAGTTGAAGAATATTAAACAACGCGGTTCTTGATTCTCAAATAAAATTACAAATGAATACATTATTACACTAAATTGAAGTTGACGTATTACCAATATTGTTTGTCATGAGTGACATGAAAGATCGTTGAATCAGATTCGCAGCAACGCCAAGTGTGTTCCAAAGAAAATACGATTTGGATCAAATAGTCCATATTATCATTGACATACTTCTTCGCGAACCTTGATCTCCAATTATATAATGACCAGACGTTTGAATTAATATTCTATTGGGACAGTCAGAGATTCTAATTATATGTTGACCATACAACTCGTTTTCAAGTCTCACTTGGACAATAACAGATTCCCCCGTATAGTAAACGAGAACATCGATGAATTAGTATTCTCTACTATATCATGAGATTCTTCTTTGACTTCTTCAAATGATTCAAAGTATTCAAAATGTGAAAACGCGCATGTGTCTTCATCACAATATTGGTGTCTATCCCCTTCACTTATTATTTGACCACTGCTTTCTCCAAAAACCAAACTTTTCTTCCTCTTTTGAATTGTTTTTTATATGATCCTTTGATGACATAAAATATAATTTTTTCCTTGTAACAATAATGAAGTAATAAATTCCAAGTTCTTTCATACTTGATTTTAATGAATAATTCCTAAAGATCATCATTGTCATACAATATATCCGATTTGGATCTTGCGTTAAGAGCACAATAAATGGATTGAATATGTCTTTTTTTTATCCTCAATTGAAAACTTCTGCACATCTTCTAAGAAAGCGTCCGCCGCACCTCAATAAATTTTTTTTCGTCCACGACACATCTTCTGCAAGCTTTTCTAGAAACGTGCTTAAAGCCTCATATCTCTGGCGGAAAACAATGAATTTTGGAGCCCCATGTAAATTGAATAATGACTATCTCTCTGACGTGCTCCTCTGCAAGGCGATCTACACTTTGTCGCTGTAGGAAGTCCAACGACAAAATCTATAGATATTGATTTCCACTTCCACATGGAAATTTCCAGAGGTTGGTGTAATCCTCATGAGCGTTGATGCTCAATCTTGACTTGTTAGCATGTAATACATTTCATCACAAATCTCAATGCCATAGCTTTGACATATTCCATTTACCCACTCGCCCTCATATCGACTGATCTCGTCCCATCAATATAAGACTCCAAACCTTTATGGCTCCAAGAAATCTAACCCGCCTTGGTAATCTCTTCTTTTGTAGTACACAACACAGACCCTAACCTCAAGCTTGAATCTAGTCCATGACTTACTTTTAGGATGCCATCGTTGGCATGGGGGACTTCAACTGGGACCTGCTGAGTTGATAAGAAATCAAGGAGTTGATTCAGATGGATACAATTGGATTCTCCCAAGTGCGGTTAGAAGTTTGATTGTCGAGTCCGTCACTTATGTGCTGATAGTTGAGACGGTCATCGATGTTATCTATTGAGAGCATAGTTTAAGATTTGAGGTGGTAATTTATCCACATGATTGCAATTTGAAAAAGTAGTAGGCCCACTATATTATTTGTATCTCAACACTTCCCCTCACGCGAAAGCCCACTTGGGTCTTGCGTGGATAATGCTTATGTAGCACCAACTCCGACTTGTGACACTTGATACGCCACGACATGATACGACGACACATCAATCTCAAAAAAATTTGAATTTTGGCATGGCTGGGACACGTTCAATAAATTATTGTTTATATACCTATAGGTACCCTTAAAATAAGATAGATGCTTACTACAATATACTTTTAGTGATATTTGTTTGGTTGAAACTTCAAAGTTTACAGATCATGTGATGAACATTTCAAAAAACAAATATAATCATAATATTTCATTCCATAAGATAAACCATGATGTTTTCAGCGGTCTTAGACGAATACAAAGCAACATATATCCAAAAAAATCTAGTTCTGGCACATACAATGCCACTGAACTATCAAAAGTAAGTCATTGACAAAAAAGATCTGTTATGTTCAAGAGCTTCAACCCCATTCAAATCTCAATCCTCATCAAGCTCAACATGAGAACAATCAACATCCACAAACACTTAGGCCTCGAACTCCGGCTCATCAAGTGATAAGTTTGTTAATTCAAGCACCCCAACGTCTTCAAATGTATCAAATTCATCTCCTCCGAAATCCCATATCTTACATTCTCCTTCCTCATATTGAGTGCTCTTTCTTGATAATAATCGAAGATTATTATGAATAAAAATCAAATCTTCGTCGTGTTGTGGAGTCATCTTGTTTCGCTTAGCCGAGTGAATGAAAACATGCTCCAGTTTCGTTCCGCACATGAGGAGGAAGAGGGTTGAGCAGGGAGCTTCAATTCTATACTTTGAAGCATAAGAGCCGATGAACCATAATTGTATCGCCAAGCCTTGGGATCCATAGAATAACGACTTGCAATGGCATCAAATTCACCAAAATCACCTTTCATTTCTATAAAATTAGCATACTCATTGTTCACCTTGAGACGATCCTCCATGTCGGGGAAAGTACTTCTTCAAACATTTCATCCTTTCCTTATTGATCTCATTGTCTTTGTGGGGAGGAAGCCGAGTAAAATCTTCTTTGAGCCAGTATTCAATGTAGAATCTTAAATAAAGAAAAAAAAAGAATTATGAGATTCAATAATACCTAAAAAACTAAAACAATAGTATTGTATCAATAGTAGAAAATCATACTTAGGGTTTATGCATGTGCCAAACAATGTGGAGGAGTGTTGTTCTTATTCAACCTGTCAATTAGATTTGCAAATGAATGATTTGGTTGGAATAAAGGGGATACTTTTAATCACGTTCACTAGAGTTTTAATTAGCAGGATAACTTGAATAACTAAACTAATCATCTATTTCACATACCAAGATAGCATGAATACATAAAATAGACAATTGAATTAATCAAGGAACATACCAAACATGAATAAAATAGCAGTATAGATTGGTCTATTATTCATATGTCAAAATATCCTAGATAAACTATAGCAAGATAGCTTGGTCTATAACTTATCTAGCTGCTATTTAACGTGACCAACATAAATTGAATCATTGACTAGATTAACCTATCAAAGCATCTAAGCGACCAGTTTAGAGGCATTTAAACATATTATAGTTAATGTATAAAGTCATTTAGGTGGTCAATCCATTGGGTTTATGCAGCAACTATGATAAAGCTCTAATCTTTGATAACATTAATATGAAACAAATCAAATTCAATAACTAAATAGAACAAATCTCATAATCCCTTAGCTTTGTGTCATTATAATTACTCCCTACAAACAAACTACTCACTCATTGAATTTGAAAGTAACACAAATATGGATAAATATGCAATTGTTATCATCATAACCAACATAGATTGAATCACATGACTAAAGTGCATGAATAACCAACGAAAGTACTTACAAGCCAATGAATAAGGTCTTGAGAACGATAACCAAAGTTAAACAACTCTAAATTTCCAATCCCAACAACACTAACAAAGAATAACGATGTTTGTGATCTAGCTAAACCCTAGAAATGATGACTAAATGAATGCTAGATACTCCCAAAAATGAACATAACATAGTGTATTTATAGAAAAATATGAAAACCCTAGGAAATGTGAAGAAAATTACGTTGAAATCTCGTTAAATCTTTCTGTTATAACGTCGTTACGATCGTGACCCTCGGGCTGCTTCATCTCTAGTTGTAAACTGGAGGCTGTCACGAATTTGACAGACATGGTCACAATCGTGCTTAACGTGGAGTAATGGAAGGATGGGTGACCTCCTGGGAAGTTTCTTAGGGCGTGCGTGAGTGAGGCCAAAACGCACTGAAAGGACTAGTGTTGGTCTGTGGCGCTAGTTGTCAGCCTGACGAGCGGTTCTTGATGACGATCCGGTAGCAAGGATTTGGTCGGGGCGTTACAGTATGGTATCAGAGCAACCCTACGACCGCGTGCTGGACTTGTGGACAAGAGTCCAAGTCAGCCGTCTAGCGGGGGAAGATTCTGGAGCTGTGTGTCGTGCTTGAAGTCACGACGAGGACGTTGTGTTCTTTAAGTGGGGGTGTATGTAATACCCCAAGGAAATGCTTAAATGGTTTGATAGTACTACCTATATCAACAAGGTGCACCTTCCTTTTTGGTAGCCCATCACTTTAGAACTATATAGTTAAGCGTGCTTAATGTGGAGTAATGCTGGGATGGGTGACCTCCTGGGAAGTTTCTCAGGGCGTGCGCGAGTAAGGCCAAAGCGCACTGAAAGGACTAGTGTTGGTTTGTGGAGCCCGTTGTCAGCCTAACGAGCGGTTCTTGATGACGATCCGATAACAAGGATTTGGTCGGGGCGTTACAGGCAGTGGTGGTGTGGTTTTCTTCGTCATTCCTAACAGCGAGCTGACGAGTTGGAGTGGTTGGACAAGTAGAAGAACCCTCCATCATTCTTTCGTATGGATGATTCATCATTCTTTCGTATGGATGATTCATCATTCTTTCGTCCTTTAGAGCAATGTTTCGGGCTTCAGCTATAGAGAAGAAATCGTGCATGTTCACTCGGTCTTGAATATCAAGTCTTAACCCTTGCACATAACGTGCATCTTATTGTTCATCTGTTTCAATCACATTGCATCATGACTAAAATCGTAGAAATTCATCTCTAGACTCTGTCACACTGCGGTTCCTTGGTAGCAATTCTAAAACTGCTAGTATATTACCTGAGCATGGTCAGGACGTAAGAACTTTTCCCGCATGAGTTGTTTCGTCCTCCTCCATGATCTGATTGGAGCTCTTCCTTGTCGCTGACAGGTCATCTAAAGTTGATCCCACCAGTGGCTGCTCCAGACTTCAACTTGTATGCCACCCATTTCACTTGCTTTTCTTCTGGTACACCCATCATATCAAAGAACTTCTCTACTTTATACTCCTAATCATAGTATCTTTCTATGTCAAGTATACCAGTAAAGGCTGGAAGGTCTGCTCTGATTTGATAGTCTTCTTCTCCTCGATAACGACGGACTTCTTGGCGTTGGGCTTGGTAGACCATCCTCGGTTGGACCATGTCATTATCTTCCTCCTCCAAGTCATCTTTAAGGACAGGTGGGTTGATGGGTCTCTTCAACCAACATAAGGATCAACGGGTGGGACATCATGAGGTTCCTCTCTATCACAGCCACGACCTCTCATTTCGATAGTCAAAGCTTGGAGAGTTTGAACAAGATGTCTCTCATCATGCTTTAAGTCATCAAATTCCTCCCGAAGAATTGGCTGCTAACGAGCCTCATCTCCCAGAATATTATCTCGATTGCCACGTCCAGGATTTGCCATAAGGGCGGGTTAATGGCAAGAACTTCGGCTCTTATACCAACTGATGCAGGACGGTGAGCATAGGGACGCTACTTATCGCACTAGCCAGCGGAGGGTGCTAGATATCGTTCTAACGGACGCGGATTTTTCTCGAGTCCACAATACAAGTTTGAATCCACCAACTTAGGATAGAACACCAAAGTTAAGAAAGTTTATAGTTGCTTATTTCTTGCATGATTTGATGATCAAAAATAAGTTACAAGGAGTCCTATTTATAGTAGTTACCGGACCCTTTCCCATAGATAATAACTTCTAAGAAGGGATATGCCCCCTTCGCTTATTATCTAGGTTCATATCATCAAATTAATTGAGAGACATTCCCCTTTGTTTAGTAACTAGGTTCATGCCCATTAATCAAGAACTAATTCATACATAAATGTTGTCCAGAGATTCAATGTCCCTGCATTATCATGTAACTTGCTAGCAACCTTTTCAAGAACTCTGGTCTCTCCCTCTCGTCCCTAATCGTGCCCGGAGCTTTCGTCATTAATTAGCCGATGATGTTCGTTGGTAGAAATTTGAAATATCATATGATCATTACACTTTACTAAGGTAATATTCTTCAATCATTGTCATTATGTTTCGCTCAATTTTTTAAGTTAATGATTCACTATTTTCGCACCAATCATTCCTACATCGGTATGCATACTAGTTTTTATCTAGTTTTTCCCATGTTTGGACTTGCTCTTAGAGCAAGCTGTCACTCATTACGAAGTATATTGTTGTTGAGGGTGTGACTTGAACTGTTGTCTTTCACATGATTGGAAAGATAATTGAGGCATAACACCTATTGCTTGATTCCCTAGCTAGTTGACTGACCAAATTTTAGTTGGTCATTAGTGTGTCATGTTTTCTTTTTAAAACTAAAGAGTTGACAATCGAGGCATGCATGCTAAATTCGAAAGGATGATGGATGATGAATGTGTATTTTGCAGTATGATGAGAAAGATGAGGATGGAATTACTTTTCTGTACGTGTTATGATGATCGCAATGCAGTGTGTGCTTGGTGCATAACATCTGTGTTGTTGAACCTATGGAAAAAAACAAGCCCCCAACCCGTATTTAAAACAATTCTGATACAATGACGTAATATTCAAAATACTTTTAAGAAGTGTCGAATATTTATCATTTAGTAATGTATAATATTTTCTTATTTCTATTATGCAGGTAGCTTACTGTCGACATATATAATTATTCAAATTCCTTGTAAAAAAGCAGCAAGTTTCATATGAATTTATAACAATTAAAAATTACATATTATACTTTAATATCATAAATAAATTATCTAACTTAATCTTGAGTTTTCTCTAATTTTAGAATGGGATTGTTACTTAGAAAAATAATTGTAACTTCTGGAAAAAAATTAATTTTGTTTAAAATTTTGTAAAACTTTATGAGAGAGACTCTAACTAACACACTGTAGTTGTTGCAACCCCTTTATCGTTTTTTTTATAATTTCATTATTTTGGGGATTTGTGGCAATAAATCATTTCAAAAAATCATCAAATAATTATTAACTTTGTTTATGTTTTCAAAGAGACAATTGCCTATAGATGTAATTTGATTATCATATTATCCTATAGGTATACAATAGTTTTAAATTTCCCTAGAAGTGCGCCTAATATAATCAACCCAATTTTGGAATGAAATTAAAATTCTTATTTCCTAAAAACTAAGATATTGTTTCCTTTTTCTTTATTTCTTCTTCTTCTTCTTCTTCTTCTTTTTTTTTTTTTTTTTTTTTTTTTGAAATCTCACTTTTCCATTTTTCGATTATACGCCTCCATCGACTCCTCCTCTATATTGTTGTTTCCATCTTCTTAGGCACAAGCTCCATAGCCGGTGGTCCCTTCTCCTTCATCACAGAATGAATCCGACACCTTCTCAAAACTCCCAAATCAAATTTTGCCGCTTCATCTCCAAAATGATGAAGCATACAATTGATTCGGGTTGTTCGACTCAAAGCATGAAGAGGATTGAATCGTCCAATTGATGCGGATGTTAAGATCCCAAGACAAAAAAGCCGTACAACACGAACTGTCTCGTGAAGTAAGCATAGTGGCATCTATTTTAACTATAGCAACCGATAAAGGGTTGAAACGAGGAACAAAATCGAGAGTGCCGGTTACCAAACATATAAAACGAAAGCAAAATCGTGAAGGTTAGGGTTTGGTTTCGATGCATATGAACGCTAGATTTGATGATCAATTGTCTCAATTTCGTCTTAAAAGTGAATATTGACATGCATGCAAAAAATTGGAGCCCCCTAGCATCAGTTGCATATATTTATTAGCGTACTATTACGATGAAGTTGAAAATTGTGCAATTATGTCGTACCAGTTTATTTTTTGGTCATATGTACGCTGGATATGGTTTCAATTAGTTGAATTTGTTCTTGATGAGTTTCAATGACGTGAATACAAAACCATGAGCAACGATTATGAATACAGAATTCAATGTATGAGCATACAACTTCGATAAAGTTAATATTGTGTTATTGTTCAAATGTGTACGCTGTTCTTCGTAGCTGTACATGGTTGTTTTGAACTCGTACGATAACGAGAAGTTTGGAAGTTTGGTTGATTCCTTAATTTCAGTTGGTATATATATTTCATTGGTTTGAAAGATTTTTTCTTTTTTCTTTTCTTTTCTTTTTCTTTTTCTTTTTTTTTTTTTTTGGGTGCAGAAACATAGATGAACTTCGAAGCGAAGATTTCAAATGGAAAGTGAAAAGATTTCAAGATTTCAAATATAAATTGAATCGAACAGAATTGTGCTTTTTTTTTTTTTTCTTCTCTTTTTCTCTTTTTTTCTTTTTTTTTTTTTGTTTTTGCTGTTTTGTGTGTTTTCCTTTTAAGTTGAATTTTGGTTAAAATTTGTATAAGTGCAGT
>JAOVYX010001648.1:0-12451 GCA_035668315.1 Drosera spatulata | reverse complement strand
TGTAATAAACGATCTGCATAGCTTCCGCATTAATGTTATAACTAAACAGGTATTTGGGACTGTAAGCTATGAATTCGATTACTGTTCATAGTTCCTTGACTGCAGTACCCCTGAAACCCATTCGATTTGTTTGGCCATGTCACGGACCGGGTCCGTGACGGCATAACGCTCACGTGTCTTCCGACGCGGAAAGTCGGGGGCGTTACAGGTTTAGCGGTAGTTACCTCCCCGGTGAGTCATTCGACTCAAACTACGAGGCGAAACGACGAGAACGACCAAACGAGACATTGGATCCAAATCGGGCCTGTCAGGCCGCTAACGGGGTTGTCGGGCCTGCTAACGGGCCAGCTTCCGGCTGGTGTCAAAACTCATCGGGCCAATGTCGGGGAAATGTCCAACCGATGTCCAAGCGCTGTCAGGCCACGGTGGGCCTACTCGGCCGATGTTCGGGCCAGGGTCGGGCCCTCAGCTGGGCTGCATTGTTCGTCCTCCCACTGCTGGTGGCTGGTCGACGTCGTCATCGTTGTCGTCGATGGCCGGAATCTAGGTGGGGATGTGGTGGTTCGAAGTGGTGATGCATGAGGCTTCGAAGTGTCAGGTTCGGGCTCGTGGTGGTCGATGCGGCTCGGGGTCGACGTCGCCTGGGCTGGGAGACCGGATCCGTTCGCTGACGAGGTCAGGCAGCGACGAGACGACTATGCAAGTGTGGTGGCGGAGATGGGGGTACAAGATCAACTTCGAGGCATCGTGGTCGGGCTCGCCTGGGCTGAGGTTGGCCTACGGCGAGTGGGGACGGCATAGGGCGGCTGCTGTTGGGGAAGGCAAGGGCGGTGGCTGCTGGCGACGTGCGATGGTGGAGGTGGTTGGCGGTGATCGGTGGTGGGTGGTGGGTGGGGTTTGGTGGAGTTTGGTGAAGAGGAAGATAAGGATTGAGGGAAATTTTGAGTGGGTGCGATTAATCCACCCCTCAAAATTTCTTACGGACTGTATTTATCTGTGTTTCGTATAATTTATCTATCGATAATTAATCGTTGTCGATTTAATTATCCCAAATATTTCACAATCATGTTCTGTTCAATAATATCAGATTTTCAAGCTTAAATTTGTAACTTTGACACATAAAAATTTTAACGATGTAACGTTTACCGTTCATAAATTATTTTCGCGCGTTCATTATATATATTCCATACATATATTTTATATCCATTATATAATTTAAAAAATCAAATTTTTTTTTCGGGTTATTACAGATCACTACCCTCAAAAGGTGGCACTTGATTCATGTCCATGTTGAGGCATCCAGCAGATGCTTGGTGTTGCTTTCGTTGTCTCCTAAGCATACGTTCAAGTTCCAGATCAAAGGATTCAAGATTACCTGTTGAACGTCTACTCTACACAATAACGAACACTCTCAACAACGCGAATAACCAAGATAGAGACTAAATATGGAAATAAAAGAAAAAGAAATGTTTGGACACACAAGAACTAGCTACGTCAATGGTAGAAACTCTAGATCCCCGACAACAGCATCAAAAACTTGTTAAGCGTTTACGATGTTGCAAATAAGCAAGTGAACGTGTCGCTTATAAGGCAATAAAGGAGAATAAGAGTATCATCCCACGAGGAAATAGGTTCCTATCAATTGACGATGTAGTCCTAAGTGGGTCAAACTAAAGTAATCTAACGAGGTTTTAAGCAAATGAAACTAGAAAACGAAAGAAAGTAGGCTAAGTATTAAGCTAAATGTCTAGTGATATGGAAGTAGGGATAGGGTTACGACTTCGTTAGCCTAGTGTGTGATCCCTCCGTTTACTCTAATCTAGTTATTCTTTAGGTGTCTAGGTTGTTAGTCGAGGATCCCTAAGCTATGCGTCAGTCTCTCTCGGGATCTAAGACAAATCTCACTAGACGTCTCCTCACCGTATCTCTACGAGAGGTGAACCTGTCTAGCAAGTGATATGCACGTTGGTTCTCCTAAACAACTACGAGAGTCATGCAAGCAGTCTCACGACCTTACATTCAACTCTAGGTGAGGGTTGCCTACGTCACGTTTACACCTATCCTTTGGGAATCAATGCAAACGACGAAATCAACGCAAGGTGATCAATCAAGCGAAGCACTAAGTTGAACAACCAACACATAACCATAACAATGCATGAACAATTAAATTAAGACATGGAAGTTATCACAACACTATTCTAATTATATCACAATCCTAATCGAGGATTTAGTTCATAATTCAGTGGCAAAGGCAATACATCAAACACCTCATGCATACAAGCCATAGTCATCAATGTCTCAAAAACAACAAGGAAAAAGGTAAACCAAGGGTGATCTCCACTAATGAGATGATGAAGAATGATCCTCAATCTTTCTTGATCTTCTTCTCCCTTCAACGGGGATGATTTGATAATAGAAAATACCCCATACAGTCATAAAAACCTACCAACACTTAGGCAAAATCACCAGATGTTCTTGTGGGAGTGGTGAGTTTTTATATGGGAAACCCAGGGGCTGCCCCACCTGCACTCCAGCACCCTCTGTGGTGCAAGTTCCAGCTTTGGTTAACCTTTCGGCTGCCTCGTCGTGGGCCGTTTTGACCCGGACCCGCCCGTCATCCCGTGCAATCCCTTTTATGCCCGTTTGACCTTCGTTTTTTTAAGTTCTTGGGCTTGTTTTACTCTCCTTGCAAAAACACACATGAAAACGTATGAATCAACTCAAGAAAATATATAAAACACACTTTTATTGCACAATTGACGCATACAAAACCGAGAAAAAAATAAGATCGAACATGCACTTTTACGATCTAATCATCCCCCGGATCGAGCTACACTCTCTATTCCTTCAAAATAACCATACACATCAAACTATTCACCATCAATTCATCAAACCGACCGTAAATTCAAGTTAAATCAAAGATCAATTTGAAATAAGGGTTTAGAAATTATACAATCTTGGCTCGGTTAGGGTTTGAGAGAAGAAATTCGAATGCTTTGATGGAGGCTTAGGAAGTGGTCGCAGAGGACTTCGGTGGTCAGTGGAGGTCGTCGGACGTCGTCGAAGGTGATGGTGGCCGGTCTAGGGTGGTCAGTGAAGGTCGTCGAACGTCGTCGAAGATGATGGTGGCCCGTCTAGGGCGGTGGTTGGAGATGATGGTAGCGATGGTGGGAGATGATGGTGGCGGTGGTTGGGAGGTGATGGGGAGGTCGAAGGTGATGGGTGGTCGTCGGTGGTGGTGGTGGGGAGCTGGTCAACGGTTGCAGTGCTAGTGGTTGGGGAAAATAGAAAGGGAGAAGTGATCGAGGGAGGAGCCAAATCTGATTCCTATATAACATAGTTAGCGACTGATTCGATCGTCAATTAACGATCGAGTTTATTTTACGATCGATTCGATCGTTGAATTGACGATCATTTTTAAATTTGGTCGTTATATTTTTTTTTTGCTCTCGATTTTAAATGTTAATTGTTATTTTTTACGATCAAAACGGTCACAAACATGATATTTTTTTATTTTTTATTTTTGTAGTGGTTGTTTTCAGGATCGAAGATGACAGTCTAGAAGCTTTGATACCATAAGAGAATAAAAGTTAGAGTTTCAACCGCACTCCTTTTCATTGACTCATACAATATTTATATGCAAGGGATAGTAAGGAAATCACAATAGCTTAGGAAAGATATTGTGATCCTTGTTAATTCAGAAAAGTATAACAATACACACGATAAATATGATAATAGTCAATTACCATGGCTACTTGTTGATAACTTTTTCGCTGTAGGAATTCATAGTTGAACTAGAACTTTGATGTACATAATGTGTTGGTATCATGATGCATATATTAAGTTTGATGTACACCTCAGAGCCATGCACGCTGCTACCCTTAATTATCCAAATTAATTACCGTTATCATAAGCTGAAGGTGGCCTAATTAATCCCGATTTGATCGTCTGACCGGTCAGCCAGTGTCTATGTTGATGGTGACTCAAACTCACAGCCTTTTGACCAGCCATCGCCGCCTTTGTCCTCATCTAGCCGTCGTCGCCTTTGTCCTCATCCGGCCGCCGCCGCCTTTGACCTTATCTGGTCGCCTTTGTCTTCATAAGGCACAAAAAATCTGCACGTCTCTCTTTTCCTTTGCTATAAATACGGACAGAGGATTTGAGAGGAGTAATCAGACACAGAACCAAAATCCAAGAGAGGCTGGAGAAGGGAGAGACGCAAGAAGAAGAAGAGAAAGGGAGAAGGTGTGTTTGGTGTTTGAAGAAGAGCTCGGGGAGGAGCAGAGGCAAGAATCAGGGAGAATTTGGGGGAAATAGGAGAGAGAGAAAGTGATATAATAAGAAGAAGTCACTATTCACATATACACACAAAAACACATTGAGGGTTTAAGGGATTGTTTTAGAGATTATTATCTCTATCCCTTATTGTGAAATTCTCAATATTTTGAGTGTAGCTCCTTTTGTATTTTCTTATTTGGTTAGTGGATTCTTCATCGTCGACGACCGCCCGTGGTTTTCTCCTGCAAGGGTTTCCACGTAAAATTCTTTGTCTCATTTATTTTTGCGCACTTATTATTGTTTGTGTTTATTATTAACTGATCCGTTCGTAACAGTCTAAAGCAGAGATTTGGTCTTAATTTGTCGCGTAAATGATAAGTCACGAACGAATAGTACGCAACTTTATATAAATATATATTGTCTTAACAACACATACAGATATACTCCATAGTGAGTCTCAGTTGGGAATACTAAACTCACAAAAAATATAAAAGATCATCAATTGATTTAAATTGAAATCATTGAGATTTATTGGTTTTCTATTGCGAATGAAGCTAAAATCACTTTAAAAATAAGGTTGTATTTGCATCTTTTCTTTATTTCTTTTCCTTTATTTCTTTTTCCTTTTATTTTAAGAAAAAAAGTTGTATTTACATATTAAAAATGTAGATGTTGTGATTTCCTATATATATTCCAGCCATTTATGTACCTTTTGGGTCAACTAGATAGCTAGGGTTTGAGAAGGGAGTTCATGCATCTTGGAATACTCAATATATAAACTTCGTGAGTTTCCTGCTGGTCCAACCCATTGGGCGAAATGGTCGTTTTCTTTGCTCTCGTTTTTCGCAATCGTGGTGGTATATACACGGTCCCAAAATATAACGCTTCACCTATATTAAAAGCAAAATGATGAAATTTAGTCATCAAAGAAATTAAAATTAGTCAAGTTTATGCTACACTATAACGTATCGTAAAATAACTCAAAAAACCTGTTGAGATATAAAACTCGCGTCGCGTGTGACAGACAGTACGTATACTACATTGAGATACATATATACAAATATGAAAAGCCTTTTGTGCTGCAAAAGATAATCAAGACCGTGCGACAAAATCCAAAAAAATATCATTTTATGATAGGAATGATATGGACTGTGTTTGTGATACTTAACAAATCAACCTACAAAAAAAAAAAAAAAACCATGACATCCAAGATAAGGGATTATGTGATTTTTTTTTTATTACTTGATGAAATTTTATCTTTGTGACATGGATTGTAACAAAAGTGATAATTTTTATTTTCTTTAATGTTTTTCCTTAATCATCTTATTTGGTGAATAATTACAAAGAAAAAAAAAACAAAAAAGATAAAAAACATCACTCAAAATAATGTTTTTGACTCTTCCCGAAACTTCTTGCCTACATTTTGCAGCACAAAAATAAGCCCATATATATATATATGTCTTTTACTCTTACAACAGCTTAGTGGCTATCTTTTACAGCACAGAAGGTAAGCCCTTATATATTTCGAAAATATGTGAAAAGATTCTGTTTCACAGAATTACTATTATAGAATCTTTTCAGGAATATTTCCTTTTATAGTATAAAATCAGGTAACACGTTTGATTTTAAATCTTATATATATATCATGATCAACAATTTCACTAATTATCAATTGATTTTGAGTTGGAAGCCAAAGATTTAATGTGATATCAAGCACGGGTAGTCCCCAATGACTCAACTCTCAATGCCATCCAAATATATGCCGATTGTTTAATTAATCCACACCATCATTTACATAAGTTGCATAGCATCATAGATGATGACCCATATCAAAGCATGTGATGTATCGGCTACCAGCTTGCTAAGGTTGGCACTTACAACCTTTCCTATACACCAAAAACCCGTATGAAGCAACTATACTATACATTGCTATGGAACAGGGCACATTATTATAAATATATAATACAAATATAGGAAAAATTTTTGGTTAGTCCTTCATATATTTTTTTTATTGGTTAATAGTTATGCATGCATCAATATTTTATTGGTTTAATCATATCAACTCTTTATTAATTTATACATGATTATTAAAAGTATTATTATAGTTAAGCATATGAAGGGTTTGAGCCAACTCATTAACAAGTATCATCAATTTTTTTTAACATAAAAGACAATCATATTATATGAAATCTACATGTGAAAGAAGTACAACCAAACCAAAGATAGAAATAAAATGAAAGTTTACGATAACAAGTGAACTCAAAATACACCTATACCATTCGAGATGTAAGGACTATCAACAAGATAGATCTAGTGCTACATAAACAAAATACATTGAAGTCATTACAGTGTCCAAGATCTCTCCATCCAAATATGTGTGTTTCAAGGCCAAGAAAGGTATTTATTCGAAGGGGCATGTTGAGATAAAACCTTGGCAAAAGTATAACACATTCATATATAAATCCCGATTTACTCCACATTATCAATTAAATATGAGTTAAAACCGATCAGAAGTTTATAAAACACACACAATAAACGACATTTTAGCTATTCAAGACCAAAAAACAGTCACACGCAGAAACAACAACATTTGAGCGAGTCAAGCCACACAAATTACATAACCGTTTTATTATTGAACGCATACAATAAAACCACAATCCAAAATCCCCGGTCATATGCCCAAATTTCCTCATCATCTTTTCACACATATCTCTCTATCATTAGAGAGAGCATAGCATTTACTCCACCTCAACCCCACACCACCCCCCTCACCATTAATGCATTATCGCACCACACCATCATCTCCATACACTCCCCAACCCTCTCCTTTTTTTCCCCTTCTTATTTATTTTTTCCACATATTCAATTTCTTCCCCTTTTTCTTTATCTGCATTTACTCCTCTTCTCCTTCACCTCCAACTGTTTTTCTCCTCTCCTCTTCAACCTCACTCTCGTCTCCAACTTCACCAAAACTTCACCAAAAGAGCTGGTGAGGTTGTCCTGTGGTTGTGGTGGTGGTTGTTGTGTGGTGGCTCTGTCGTCACCGTGGACTGCCACGCAAGGCGGTTCGCTGATGACCCTTTTGGCTTTGTGGGAAACCCAGATCGGAGAAGCTATAGGTTATATTTTTCTCTTTGGAGTTTCTCCAGCTTCCTCTTTCTAGGATTTCCATGTAAGTACTATGATGATTATATATAAACCTAGTTTTTCTTACATCATTTCTGGGTTTCCATTTTTCCTGAAGAAGGGATTACTGTTATGATGTTTGAGGAGCGAGATTAGCGTGGGATTTATACGTTACAAACTAATCTGACAATTTTACTTTTATTTTTTTCTTTTTGGAAGTGTTTAATTTTTTTTAGGGTTGAAATTTGGGGTGTGTGTCAAAGTCACTTTTTACCAGTTTGTCAACTCGAAGTCTAACAATAATTTGTCCTTTTTTTGGAATCTAAAAAGACCTTTTTAACAGTGATTTGCTACATTATTTTAATCTAAAAAAATAAATTTAATAGTGAAAATAAAATCAACAAGTCATGGTCATTTTCTTCTGCTTTTTGTTCAGACAACAATACCCACGCACGGAAAAATAGAGAGAGAAAGTGACAAGGGAAAAAAGGGAAAGAGAGAGAAAGTTTAGGGTTTTCCTTTTTGGGTTGATGTAGAAAAAATAACTGAGGAATTTGATAACGAAGAATCAGCTTAGTACTCTTCTCATAGTAACTTTTGTGTATATATTCAGAGTTCTTGCAATGGCGATTGATGATGCCCTAATCAATCATTTCAGCTTTGCTTGAGCTCAGCTTGCAGCTTGTAATTTCGATCTACTTGCAGGCCGGTATGTGTTCTTGATATGTTATTTTGTTGAGATCTTGTTCGTTTATCACGTTTTCGAGCTTGAATGCCCCACTGATGACTTTGAGTTCTTTATTGATGGTTCGATTTTATGAGTGCTAAGTTGTTTTTATGATGGATTTTATAGTTGTTGTGACAGGATTTTAATGCTTCAACGACCGAGTTGTTAATTCGGAGACCTTTTTTGTGTATTAGGGTGTTGTTTGTTAGTTCATTTTCTACTATGATAAGTTGTGGTGGGTGTGTTTGCTTGTTTATGATGTAGAGGGCTATAATAAAAATCTTTGGTGGGTGGATTCGAGGGTCGATTCGTACATATTGGTTAGGTTTCCGACTCTGGTTTTTTATTACATGAATTGATCTCGCGATTAAAGAATCAAGTATTAATTGCGGGCATTTCTGTGGTTATGGAAACACATCGTATATGATTCGATACAAAATCAAGCAAGATCTACATGGATCATACTTTATAACAAACCTTTACTAGCTCGTTCTCTTTTTCTTTGGTTTGACCTCCTATAAATGAGAGTCGTTTACACTAGTTTGGATTAATTGTTGTGGCAATTGCACTGCCTTCAGTAACACAGTAAGTGATGATACTCATAGTATTTGTTGTTTAACAATTATCTAAATTGCTTATATGGCTTTGATTTTTGTTGTATATGCTATGCAGCTTTTGCATTGTAGAAAACCAGGCCTAAAGGAAAAATGTATCAGCCAAACATGTTTGATACTCACCACCAACTCCTGGACAAGGCAACGGGCGGCTACAAAACTGAAAGTGAGATGGGTAAGATGAGAGTGGAAGATGAGTTTGAGAGCAGTAGATCAGCTACTGAGAACTTGGATGTGCTCTCGGGCGATGATCAGGATCCCAAGCAGAAAAATAAGAGGAAGCGTTATCATCGCCATACTCAACATCAGATTCAGGAACTGGAAGCGTAAGCATTTCTCTATCACTTAAACTGTTTCATCTAAAATACTAGAAAGATGCATATGCCATATTTTGTAGCTCATGTTTAAGTTAAAGCGTTGCAACTTTAACCTTCTAGCAAAGTGTTGCAACTACTTCTATTTTTTTATTAGTCTACATATTTTATATTTGAGTGCTCAATAGTAATGGTTGCTAAGGCCAAAGTCTTCTAATTACTGCACACAAGTTTTTCTGGATCATTACTTCTGCAGGATAATCCATGTTTTGTACTCAAATTATGGTTATCAGTGCTCGATGTTGATCACCTAGCAGAAATTCGATAGATTTCATCATGACCATATAACGCCACCCATTTTATAGTGCATGGAAGAATGATATGAGGAGGTCAAAATGTTTTGGCTTGTTTGCTTAGAAATCTAGCTTCGATTATGTCAAAGGATATGTATGTTGATGTGCTATTTGATTAGCAGATTCTTCAAGGAATGCCCTCACCCCGATGATAAGCAAAGGAAGGAGTTGAGCCGTAGGCTGAATCTGGAGCCGCTCCAAGTGAAATTTTGGTTCCAAAACAAGCGTACTCAAATGAAGGTAAATTTGCACTAACTCAATATAATTCTTACAATAAACACTAGAGGTTAAGTTTTAGGATCCTTGCAGTGTATGCTTTGTCATTGTAATAATCTATATGATTGTTATTTCACTTTGAAATTATAGGCACACCACGAGCGCAGTGAGAACCAGCAGCTAAGAACGGAGAATGATAGGCTGAGGGCGGATAACATAAGGTTTAAGGAAGCAATTAGCAACGCAACATGTCCCAACTGCGGAGGCCCTGCTGCACTTGGCGAAATGTCATTTGATGAACAACATTTGAGGATCGAGAATGCTCGCCTAAGAGAAGAGGTTTTGCCTTTGTTCCATATTTTTCATCTACCACATTTACTTCTATTACTATAATAAAGATCGGGTTGAGTTGCTGAACGAGCTGTGACCCAAGAAACGCTAATTAATCATTTTGGTCCAAGTCATTGGCAAAAATTAATATTTAATCTCCTTTACGATTTACAGATCGATAGGATATCGACAATTGCTGCAAAGTTCGTAGGGAAGCCACTTGTCGCGTACCCAAACATTCCTTCTCACCTGCCTTCAAGGTCCCTTGATCTTGGAGTAGGACACTATGGGGCTCCTCCAGGGATGCTTGGAGGGGACATGTACAGCGGTGGTCCTAGCGATCTCCTCAGAACATTTACAGGGCCAAGCGAGGCAGATAAGCCTATGATAGTTGAGCTGGCCGTTGCAGCGATGGAGGAGCTTATTAGGATGGCTCAGGCAGGGGAACCTCTGTGGATCCCAAGTGCTGATAACTCCACTGAGGTCCTAAGTGCAGAGGAGTACTTCAGGACCTTCCCTAGGGGAATCGGACCGACACCATTGGGCTTGAAATCTGAAGCATCGCGGAGCTCTGGTATCGTGATCATGAACCATGTCAACCTTGTCGAGATCCTCATGGATGTGGTAAGCGCCACCTTCAGCCTATTTAGTATGAATGACAACTGCAGCTAACTCATTGCTATTTTCCATGACTTTCGCCTATTGACTATTGTGCAATATTCTGATGTTGCGTCATTCCGTGTTAATCAGAATCAATGGTCAAGTGTCTTCTCTGGGATTGTGTCGAGAGCAATGACACTCGAAGTACTTTCAACTGGTGTGGCTGGAAATTACAATGGCGCTCTTCAAGTGGTAAACAATGGTTTTTTAACCCTACTACTTAAGCCAACTCAATCAACTTTATGTAATTCATCAATAGCAATTTCTTACAACGGAGTACTTTACTGTCTGAATTGTACTCTATGGTAAATTGTTCATGGCTACTTCCTAAGCAGTTGCTTTATGAATTGTGACTCAGATGACAGCAGAGTTTCAAGTACCATCGCCCCTTGTTCCAACACGCGAGAACTATTTTGTGAGGTACTGTAAGCAGCATGGCGATGGCACCTGGGCCGTTGTTGATGTGTCTCTGGACAACTTGCACCATGGCACCATGCCAAGGTGTCGAAGAAGGCCTTCAGGTTGCGTCATACAAGAGACGCAAAATGGATACTCGAAGGTTTGATAACATTAGTCACATGCATGTGTCAAACTTGTATGCATATTCTTATAGCACTAAAAAAAATGTGTTGGATTTGCATTCAGGTCATGTGGGTTGAACATGTCGAAGTCGATGACAGGCCAGCACACAACATGTACCATGCACTGGTCAACTCCGGCCTTGCATTTGGAGCTCAGAGATGGATCGCCACTCTAGAGAGGCAGTGTGAAAGACTAGCTAGCTTGATGGCAAGCAACATTCCATCAGTAGATGGCGGTGGTAATCAAAATTCTGAACCTGATGCTTTCATCAATGCTTATACAAAAAAAGAAAAAAAAATGTTGCGGGATGTTCCATGGCTTATTTTGACGATTCTGTTGCATAGTTATAACGAGTCCGGAAGGGAGGAAGAGTATGATGAAGCTAGCGGAGAGGATGGTCATGAGCTTCTGCAGTGGAGTTGGCGCTTCTACGGCCAACACATGGACTACGGTATCAGGAAGTGGCGTCGATGATGTCAGGGTAATGACCCGTAAGAGCATGGATGATCCAGGCAGGCCTCCCGGCATTGTGCTTAGTGCTGCTACTTCCTTTTGGATGCCCGTCACGCCAAAAAGAGTCTTCGACTTCCTTAGAGATGAAAATTCAAGGAACGAGGTATGAACCTGGCATAAATTTTTATTAAGTGAGATATTGCACTCATTTGTTTATCTCTTACAACATGAGCATTAATCTATCGACTGATAACAACGCACGGTTTTTGTCGAATATATGTAGTGGGATATCTTATCTAATGGTGGCCTTGTTCAAGAAATGGCACACATCGCAAATGGCCGTGATCCAGGAAACTCTGTCTCTCTACTACGTGTGAATGTAAGTTCATCGCTGCTTACTGACCAACCAACATTCATTTTTGCGGCTCATCTTGATATATAACTCTCCTGGACAATTTTTATGCAGAGTGCTAACTCGACCCAGAGCAACATGCTAATACTACAAGAGAGCTGCACGGACTCAACCGGCTCCTATGTGATCTACGCTCCAGTCGACATTGTCGCCATGAACGTAGTCTTGAGTGGTGGTGACCCTGACTACGTGGCCCTCCTGCCCTCCGGCTTTGCAATCCTCCCTGATGGCCCCTCGTCGTCTCATGGCAGTGGAGTCATAGGCGGTGGAGGAACAGGCGGATCTCTCTTGACAGTTGCGTTTCAAATCCTGGTTGATTCGGTCCCTACTGCTAAGCTCTCTCTTGGCTCCATTGCAACCATTAACAACCTAATCAAGTGCACTGT
>JAOVYX010001647.1:0-12451 GCA_035668315.1 Drosera spatulata | reverse complement strand
TAATTATTTAAAGTTGTATGTAGAGAGTTATGAGCTAATTAATGAAGTAAAGTCAAACTGCCTGAACTAGCAGAAAAAATATAAACTTAAACTAATTAACTGCTATTATTGGTAAGATGTTAAGATGAAAAATTTATGTCACTGGAAAGATCATGAAGTCTAGTTTCTGTAGAATTACGGAATAATTTTTAGAGTTGTATACAATAAGTAATAGATTTAAATACGACAAAAGATCAAGATGGACAGAATCTAGGATACTCGTTCCAAAGGCCGAGAAGCTCCCTTCAAAGGCAGGAACATTCATTCCAGACACTGAGATACCCGTTCCAGAGGTCGAGATATCCGACTTAGAGGTCGGGATGTCATCTCAGAACCTTTTGGACCGAGAATGATTGTTTTGATCCTAAAACAATTCCAAACACTCACAATTAGTACAAATGGTTTTGCAGGAAGTATGAATAAACATGTTTAACACCGTAATGCGAACAAATAGATGTACTAATATGTGAATCATATAATGATATAGGACTTAGAGATTCCATCCGTTGAGACGTAAAGAACAAGTTGAGTGTACGTGTGAGGAAATTACAATAAGAAGGTAACGTTTAGATTTCTGATCTGGATGACGATATATGTTAATATACTAGTTGTATATTAACGCATGATGGGTAGTTTTGCCCTGTGCGCTGTGTGATGTTGTGCTGTGTTATGTTTACATTTCTGTGTTATTGTATGATGGTGTGATACCATTTGTAGCTTATCACAGTTTATGATAACCAAACATTGATAGTCCTAATGTTAGGGTTTGGATAGGTTTTTCTCCGTTAACGCTGTACGATATATGGATGTGATAAAGTCAAGTGCTAGGTTTGTCACACGATAATGAACAAAAGGTTATGTTATGTTATGTTAAAGATGAACATGCAAAATAGGAATGAATTCATGAGAGGTGAGGTTAAACTCCGAGTTTGTTAATCCTACTGAGTTGTTACACTGTGACTTGGGAAGGATGTCAGGTTAAACTGTACAGGGATGAGTAGTTGTGTCTAATCATCTTATACGCGTAGACAATCCTGTGAGGTTGTCAGGTTATGGGTCGCTACAGGAGACCCTTGGGCGTCGTTAGAGGTTGATCCCCTGTTTCGGCTGACCCCGGTTTTTAAGCTTCTAGAAAAAGTTATGGATTTACAAGTATGGCCAAGGTCACAGTGGTAACAAAAGAGTATTTGTTGTCTGTCATGAGTGTTAATTGTATGACTGATTTTATTGTGATCTCAGGACAGACTGTTTTCTCTTCTTTTCTTTTTGTGCTTCCCCTGAAAAGGGGGCTGACACGTTACTGAGCTCGTATAGCTCACGGTGTTGCTTTTCTTCTGTTTCTTGATTTCCATCTTTTTAGGTACAAGACTTGAGGACAGATTTTGATTAAGCTATGATCATGTTTGTAATATTAATGCTTGGAATAACATTTCTAAATTTCTGCTGCTTTAATATGTAATAAATAAGTAAACTTGTGGATTTAGTTTGATAATACTTTAAGTGTATTTTCATTTGGATTTATTCTAAACCGAGTTAAGTTGAATTGCCTGGCTAGGGTTTGTGGGACCCCAGCGGCAGTAATGCCATGAGGGTTTTCAGAAAAGGACTTGAAAATCGGGACATTATACTTCTTGAACACCTATTTGCATCCTACGGTGTATTTTCCCTTCAGCAAGTGAAGTAGAGTCCAAGTATTGTTCTTGTGCAGAGATTATAGTTCTTCTTCTATAGCTGCAGTCCACTGTGTACATTTCGAAGTAGCGACGGCCTCCCTGAATGACAAAGGCTCGTTTTCAACTACCTCGCTAACGATATATGCATATGCTACCAAATCTGAATAACCGTATCAAATTGGAGGTCTTATCTCTCGTCTTTCCTTATCACGGCTAAGTTGGTACTGCTCTAGAATTGATCCTACCTGAACTGGATCCGATACTAGTGGCTCTACTCGTGGATCTTCTACTTCTTCTTCAACTGGATGCAAAACATCAGTGGGGATTGTGAAATATGAGGATTCCCCATCGTGATGCTCCATCTCAAACGTCGATCTCTCAACTGCTCGTGTCTGCTCTACCTGCTGCTGAATGCTCTTTTACTGCCATCTTTCTTGGCTAACATTGATTCCTCGTCAAATATGACATCTTTATTGATGACGATCCCAGGTGATGATGGATTAGTAGAGTACAATCCGTACCTCTTCACACCTGACTGGTATCCAAGAAAGATGACCTTCTTGACCCTATGTTGTAACTTTTCTTCCGCTATGATAATATACAGGACAACCTAAAACACGAAGGTTAGAGTAGTCAGCGGGCTTATCAGACCAAGCCTCATAAGGTATCTTTATAGATAATGTTGAGTAGGATGATCTGTTTATCAGATAACAGGCCGTCAAAACAGCTTCAGCCCAAAATCTCTCATTTAGCCCGGCCCCAATCAACATGCACCGAGCAAGCTCCATGAGTGTCCGATTCATGCACTCTGCTACCCCATTCTGCTAAGGTGTATAAGTGATTGTGCAATGCCTTTGTCCTTACAGAATTCCACAAACTGTTTGTTCACGAACTCCATCCCGTTGTTGGTTCGAAGTCTCATGATCTGCTTATCGGTCTGCGTCTATATCAACTTCAATAACTCCTTGAAAGTCTCGAATATCTTCAATTTCTCTTTTAAGAAATATATCCAGACATATCTGAAATAATCATCAATGAAGATCGAAAAATATTTTTTATCTCCCATCGAAGCAAGCGGAAATAGCCCCCACAAATCTGAGCGAATGTAGTCGAGTGTCCTTTTCATTCTGTACACCGCACCTCCAAATGACACTCTTTTCTGTTTGCCGAGAACACAACCCTCGCAGAACCCAAGCTTATACGTCTTCAAACCTCCAAGCAAGCCAGCCGAACTCAAAACATCCATTCTCCTATTGGTCATATGTCCTAGCTGTATATGCCACACTTTCATCTCAGAGCTAACCTCACTATCACGGACTGATAATGAGCTTGCAATAGTGACAACTCTATCCTGCGTAGCATCGATCAGGTAATATAATCCAGCATGAAGTCTGGCCTTCATGGTCACCATATGGTTCTTCTCAACCTCCATGTCCCCATCCTGAAAATAATGAAAATATCCTTCATGATCTGGAGAACCCAAAGTGATAAGGTTATGCCTTACCGCTGGAACATAACGAATATCTTTCAATGTCTACACAACGCCGTCCCATATCCATATACGAACATCTCCCACACCAAGGATTTTATAGGTAGCATTATTGTCCATAAGAAGTACGTCGTCATTAGACTCAGTAAATGTGGCGAACCACTCCCGATGCGGATAAATGTGAAAGGTACAACCGAAATCCATCACCCACTCTGAAATAAATGCGACCAAGGACTCTACAGTGGATGTAAGAAAGGTTGAGACGGTCTGAGTCTCGACAATATCAGCAACTGAGTCTCCACATTTTTCATTTCCGTCGGTCACCTATCAACTCCTTCCAAAACCTCTTCGATTCCTTCTTGAGTTAATAAGACAACGACCTTGACTCTCAAAAGTCCAAAATTATTTATGCCATCAAATTTTTCTATGTCAAATTTCATTGATGTCATAATTTTTTATAACTCTTAGTAAATAAAACAAGACAATAAAAAAAAAATGGATCTAATTAAATCTCAAGTTTAACAACATTCGTTCCTACGTTTACGTGGGCTAACTCGGTGTAGGAAATAAGGATTGAACACCATCAAACTCTGATAGCAGTTTGTTACGAGCGAAGGCCCGTTGATTTTATCATCACTAGTAAATTATCGTTACTAACTTAAATGGTTCAATTAGAACAATAAACAATATAGCACCAATAGCGAAATTTAAATAGCACAAATAAACAAAGAAAATTACGACGACAACAAACGACGAAGAAATCCACTAATCAAATCAAAGATACAAATAAGTTATACTGAAATACCGAGAGCAGTGAGAGCACCGCAACCAAAGAACCTTAAGACTTCTCCCACACTAATCTCTCTTGAGCACTCTCTAAATGTTAAAAGATAACAAGAGAACGAGAGGAAAAAGGGTTTGAATTGCTACTGTCGATGCTTTGCCTTTGTGACTCTCCCTGCTTTGCTCCGTAGCCCTAAGTCCACTTCTCCACATATTGCAAGATCAAGGCTTATTATTTAGTAGCCTTTATGAGACAAAACATTCCCCGCCTATGACCCCAGCCATCATTGTTTTGGGACCAAAATGAGTAATACGTCAAGAATGACTGGCATGTCAAAGAAGAAGAACATGCCGAAAAGGATTTTAGGCGAAAGTCATTTTCAACAGATGCCGTGATCCATGAGTGGAGACGAAATAGAGCTGCGAGGTAGAGAGAGAAATAGGAGAGCAGATGATGTAATGAGAGAAAATGTTGAGTGAAATGAAGTGAGCTTAAGTGAGAGGGGGAAGTGTTGAGCTGAGTATGGGAGGGGAAATGGACGGGAGCAGATAATTTTTCTCCCTTGTTTTCAATTTTTGGACTGGATTACTTTTTCCTTTTCTTTATTTTGGCAAAAAAAGTGATCATTGCTATACTTAAGACTATTACAATGTGGGTGATGTGTATTTCGAATTACTACTTTTATTCCAATGACCAATGAGGTAGGGAGAATGTTTTTATTAATTTTGATACAGTATTTTTTGTTTTCGTAATTGATATTTTTATACTCCAGTTGTATTTGTTTTGCACCGTTACCAAACGTCCTCAACATTCACCTCCAATATTCATTATCTCAAATGATCGTTGGTTTTGGCAGAGTGTCTTAGGTTTTGGTTAAGGATTGTTTTTTATTCTATTTCTGATTTGTACTATTTTTGACGATAATACCCAACATTCACCTTCAACAATGACCGTCCAATAATTTTGAAGGCATGTTAGGGAAGCGGAGATGTTCGTACATGAAGAGGGAGAGGGCTAGAATTGTCGAAACACGAGGACTAATCAACTGGTGCTAGAGCAAATGAGCACTTATGCAAAATAATACAAGAAAGTGCGTAGCAAATCTTGACAGGATTACATAGAGGAACACAAATCATTAGACTCGTTGCTTCTCAACATATGCCTACGGTTCTCCTGAGTGCTTGCTTGATCACTCCTGCGGACGCGAATGCCGCTCCTCTGAACTGAAAATACACCAAGGACAGTCGAGCGTCAGTGTTCATCTTAAGAGCAAGAAAGACTGAAACTACACTAACATAGAGATTGATTGTGCTTTAGTTTTCAGTTTATGGTTTGGCTGTCGTATGCCTCTTTAACCAAACTTGGCTTCTAAGATTCCAAAGCCAAGGTCTGTGGCGTTCATGTTCTGTGAAATGGCTACTACAATAAAGATTTGATTCGGTTTCGTAGGAACAAACCTTAGATTTGAGTGTTATGATTAGGATGCCATCGACAGTGGAAGACTGAACTCTGTGAGTGTCCAAGCTCAGGTTGTTTATCGCTTCCATGATGTCCAGCAGCAAATACTCCCTCCAAGGACACCTCAAGTCGATCTGCACTTCATGTTCGCTGATAGAGACTTTCATGTCTTGCAAAGTGTTATCTGCTGGAATAACCTTGCTGAGGTCTGGCTCGGTCTCATCGATATCACAAGCCTTCCTCTTGTTTATCCATGGCTTCTTGCCGTCGTCAGTCCTCTTGTTTTCATAGTTGTCAGACGTTCGCTCCATCATGTCGGTGTACCTTCTTCTAGTTTCATGTGCTGACTCGGCTAGGTTTATGCAAGATTTTAACTCTTCGACTCTAGCCGCAATTTCCTGCAAATACACTATTCCTTCATCTAGAATACGTGTCTTCGCTATCTGCATTTGAGGCGAGAAAATATTCCATTAAACCGCTTGCTTCCCAACCATTAGAAAAACCATAAGCGAAAGAAAGTTAAGGAACATGAGCAGCTCCGAGTGGTAATTAGTACCTTGTCTATTGAAGGAAGAATGGACCTGAGACCGAGATGTTTATCATCCTCCTCCATCTCTGCAGGAACACCAGACAACTTAGGTGCATTGCTAGCCAGCAAGGGACGGTCTTTTCCACCGCCCTTGAGCGTCTTTTGAGGGGTGATCCATGTCATAAACAGCACCTTCTTGAGGGTTTTCTGGGGCGATGGCGGTCTATAACGTTCAGTCCCGCTTTCTGAATTCCAGGTCTCAAAGCTGGATTTGCGACCAGGAATGTAAGTATAATTGCCTAAAGAACGAGGGGAAGTGTTAAGAATGAGTGAAAGAGTTCTCTTGAAGTGCAAGTCTTCATCATCAGCGTCAGCGCCAAGATCCAGGAAGCTGAATTTGGTGTCGTTGCAGTCTTGAATTTTCTGCACATGTTTGCCATCAACTTTTTCGACAGTTTTCTGATGGTTAGCGAAAGATTGGGATACGCAACCAGTGGAGTTGAATGAGTCCTGGATGCATTGGCTTAAATCATCATCCATGAGATACCAGCTCTGTACAGGAGACGCCGGTGCAGGCACATTTTTCTCTTCCTCCATCATGAAGGAGTCATCAGCTTGATTGTTGTTCGCGCAGCAGTCATTGGAACAGTCATCAGGTGAGCCCAAATTGATGAAATCTTCAGAGATGCTCATGTTTAGCTCATTTACCATTTCATAGTCTAGCCTGATCTGTTCGACGTTGGGACACAAAGCTGTGAAATCCATAGTTGTGTTCACTATATCATGATTAACATTTACACCGAACTGGTCCTTGTCATGGTCTTCGCTTCGCTGACTGCAGAATGATTTCTCAGTGCAGACCGGCTTGGTAACGTCGAGTAAGGAAGTTTTGACACGTTGAATAAGACTAGGATCCTCTTCTACCTTGAATATCAGAAAATAGAAACAGCATTTGGTTAGTACTAATAAAACTGCTGTGTTTCTGCAGATCTTGAACATTGTGAAACCATGATGAGCAGAGCCGAAGATTTACCAGATCAGTCGTACCCAGCTCGATGACGCCACCGATGTAAGGAAAACATATTACAGTCTGCATAGTAAATACACAAGGTTATCAGATAAATCCATTCAACGTGAACCGTATTATACATTGCCTACTTCGCTTTCTTATTAGCAGCAAAGCATGAGTTCAAGTTCAGTTCCTTAAAAGTGTCTAATTTTTCAGCTTATCCTGCTCAGTAACTTGTTATTCATCTTGTTGCAGATCTGCACATCTTGATGGTCATAGATGAAACTGAAGCAGACCACATTTTCGAGTTTCACAGCAGAATGCTGGCTATGCTAACAAGGAACTCCATGAAGACGAAATCGAGTCAGAACTTGAGGTACAGAACAGCCTTATGTATATCAGCTCTTGATCTAGTCACTTCCCTATACAGAACACCTACTTCTTGCTCTTGTTTGCTGCAATTAATGATGTTTGTATTCTTAAGCATAAAATGGAATAGCATGTCCACTCTTTTAGAGTGTTAGGTATCATACCTGAAGTGCAGCACTCTATGGTCATCAAAATCGTCATAACACAAATCAAATCCATGCAAAGACAGTAAAAGAAAAGTTAGGGGCATGATCCTTAGAGAATATAACAATGCTATAAGATCATCGGCCACAATAACTAACCTTTGCGAGCAAAGAGCGACAGAACACTCTACTATCAGCATTTTGTGCATTGCACAGCCAGATAGATTGACCACTTGTTAGAGCTCCTCTAGGCAAGCTAGCAAAACACCAGAAAAGAATAGTCATTAGTTTTACACTGAAGATGTATCAGTAGCCAGAAAATCAGAAGAGTAATATCGCCATACCCTTTGCCGGATTTGTATGTATACGACATGCAAACCATGTAATACCACTCCAGATCCGTGAGATCCTCCGGTGACAATGCGGCAGAAGGTTTCTTATTAGTTCCGAGATCGGATTCTCCTTCCTTAAGTGATTCATACAGCTCCCTCAACTGTTGGCTTCTGTGTAAACTCAGCTTATCAGAAGCATTCACTTCTGCACTCTGAACTGTCTTCCTTGTTCTAATGTCACCATTGTAGTATCCGTTCTTCCATTCCAATACCCTGCATAGTTTCAACAGATCGCTTACTCGATATAGTCATGAATCATAATGTAGCGTGATGCAACTACATTTCACTTGCTTCTACATCTTGTTAACCAATCAATTCCCAATTTGACTATGTGTATCAGTTCGTCTGAAAATGCTCTAGCGCCAATTATGGCGCCAATGATTCACAGTCTATCCTTTCTCATATAGAAAATACTTCATGTGAAACATATCTAACCTTTGAGAAATCAACTTTGTCGAAAACGTGAAGAATAGAAGGTCTGAAGCATATTCCTCTATAGGTTTAAAGCATGGACAATTACTTGGTCAGCCACAAATTAAGTGCCAATAAAAAAAAGGGTTGTAGTCTTGTAGGATCATCATAACCTCGTGTCACAATTGCTATGATAATATATTTAGAAACCAAATATATCAAAAGTTGAAAATCTACAATTAGATCATTATCTTCACATCAACATTTCAAGCACACCTACCCTAACTAGACACAAAATTGGGATATCAAGAACTCAAATCACCTTCAAATTCCAAATCTCACACCAAAACATTTCAAGCAAAAAGACAACACAACCCCCGCAAAAGGAATCAAAACTCATACCCCTGCTGTGAGCTAGACAGAGACCAGAAAATGGCATAGCTCCACTGAATACTCCTCACAGCAACAGCCAACTGTTTCCTCAACTTCTCTGGCACTAAATCCATCACAACCCTTTCTTGATTTGGGATACCCATTTCAAATTCTCACTCCCAACCCCTAAAAATCAGAACTTTATACAAACCCAGTTCCAATTTTTGCTCAAATTTCACAACCCAAGTGACCCTTTTGGTTTTTCTATAAGATAAAAGAGTTATGGGTATGTGGGCATGATGATGATGGTGTGCTTTGGTTATATGGGCACTCAATGATGATGGTTGATGAAGAGGAGGACAAGAGTTTCACAGTGAGACAAGCATAGATCAGAATCTTGCCATTAGAATAGAAAGGACATTAAAAAAAAGAGAGGATGAGTGGTGATTCAGAGTGTGATGATGGCAAATGGGTACAATGGGTAAACAGTTGTGTCTTGGCTTTTGCAATAACTTTTTTTGTTTGGATTGTCATGAAAGCAAGGACTTTTCTTCATGTATTTTGAGATGGAGAAAATGAAGGATCAGTGGGTTCTGAATGATATGCTCCTTGTTATTGTTATGGTAATCCTTTGTCTCATATTGATGGTAATCAAGGAGGTTTTTTAATTGTCGGCCTCAAATGGTCAACCGATGGTTGACATAGGGATCTTCATTTGAACTCAAGATCTTATTATATAAAGATTAATCGATATCTTATATAAGGTTTTGATATTGAGTCGATGATCATCTTGATGGGACTGTCTTAAGATGGAGTAATAAGAGTAACCAACGGTCTAAAACCAAGTAAGACTGAATGTCTGTTATGCCTAATGTTTTTCATATGGAGTACATGTTTTTCCTATACCTGCATTCTCAAAGTGAGGTATAGTCCAAAAAATATTCCTTTTTTGGTTGTTCATTGTACACTTATGGTAAGATAAAGTGATGATGGCTCTGGTTAGTCAGTTTAGTTGTTGAGATCAGTTTTGTCTATTCTGTTTGAAGTCAAGGTTAAGGGGGAAAAATGGATAAACAATCCATGTCTTAATTGTCTGTTTATTTTCTGATTAACCAAAAAGGTGTGGATCCCTAGTTATGAGTATGTTTGTTTCCTCACAATTTTTGTTCATTGTTCATAATGGCTCACTTGTTCTCACATTAAATATGCTCATACAAAGAATACGCAAATGTCATTAATTTTGTTAACATGTCATGATGATACTTATGACAGTCTTTCACAGCGTTATTTTGGCTTCTTTAATTAATGATTTTTTTTCTTGTTTCCTTTTTTATTTTTCATGGTAAATTGAGAAAGAATATCTTTATCGTCGATAACTAAAATTACTTACACCTCGTTTTTTTCAGATTTTACTCACGATGGGTGCAACGCAGTGACGCTATAACAGAAATGTGGGTAAGGACTTGGGAATCATAGCTTTGAATTCTATGATCCTTAATTCTATATTGAATTAATTTGTCTGCATCTATTGGGAAGGTAACTAGCTTTAAGCATATAAAAACTTTATGAACCTTTGTCAAAGAAGTGAAGCTTTGTGATGACTTATAAATAATCATCACTGTCCAATGTTTCTCCACTTATGAATTGAGTCGCAAAACGAATTGTTTTACCTTTGATATGATTCTTTCTATTTTATGAAACATATTGTAGAAAATATCCTAAAAACACTAACCCATGAAACAAATATTGGTATAAATCTAATATGAGTTATTGTTACCTATGGAAGCAAAACAAAACAAAACAGTATATCCACATAATCACGTTAACTTGATTAGAAAAAAACGAACTATCATTAAACTAGTCTTTTAAATGATAGTTAAATTGAATCGAGTGAATTTTCAAAGTGGATATAATGTCTACCACAATGCTGACTTTATAAAGTTGATATCATCATCATTGTTTGGAGACGTTACCTTTTCTCTAATTGGAGAATGTTCATTTCTACAAGTAGAAAAGCAAGTGGAGTTGAAGTTGATGAAGAGTGGCGACTTTCATTTTACCCAACAAGGGTAACAACAAATCATCTTATTATTGGTTTTTTCTTGTACTTCATTGGTTATATTGTGAAATTAATGATTTATCAAGAACACAATGAAATAAGATCAATACAAAAATAAAATGAGAAAATAAATAAATATAAAATATTTGTATTATACTCCCTTCTCATAAGTATATGGCACGTGATCTTTTTGGTATCTTTCATAAACTTACGAGTATTGCCTATTTATAGGCTTTAAGGGGGAGGAGTTATATACATGTATTAAATCTAAGAAAATGAATAGTTAGGGGTTACAAGTATAACGAAGGAATTACAAAAGTCATACATCGTAAATTCATGAGTTAATACATAGAGAGTTTATGATAGAGAAGTTAATATCTTACACATAATGATATAGGTTACAAATGGAGAAGATGAACATCCATCCATATAGGTTACACTATTCATCGGAACCAGCGACTATGTCCGTACACTGTTCATGACACTGTTCAGTACTGTTTGAATACTGTTCTAGCACTGTTCATCCGAGGAAAAAATTAATTTTTGTGAAAAAATACACGAAACTGACCCGCAAAAAATATAACTTAAATTTCAAGCTTAACAACGTTCGTTCCTAAGCCTACGTGGGCAAACCCGGTGTAGGAAACAAGGATTGAAACGTTTCAAGTTCTGATACCAGTTTGTTACGAACGGATCTGTTAATTATAAACATAAACAATAACAAGTGCGCAAAAATAAATGAGACAAAGATTTTTACGTGGAAACCCTTGTGGGAAAAATCACGGACGGTCGCCGACGACGAAGAATCCACTAACCAAATGAGGAAATACAAAAGGAGCTACACCCAAAATATTGAGAATCTCATAATAAGAGATAGAGATAATAATCTCTAAAATAAATCCCTTAAACCCTCAATGTGTTTTTATGTGTATATATGAATAGTGTATTTTTTCTTTTTCCTCTCCTTCCCTACCTTATCTCTTCCTCTCCGCCACTCCTTCACCTCCAGCTTCTCCCTTTCTCTGCCTTGTACTCCATTGTTCCTTCCCTTGCTTCTTTTTCCTCTTCACTAATCCTGTCCTTTTATAAACCAAAATCAGATACGGAGGAAACACGGAGAAGTTATGCGGAGAGGATCACGCGGACACCATGGAAGAACAAAACCACGCGGATTTGAGGCATCATCAACACCCAAATTTATATTTCGATTGGGACAACAAAAATGAAAGAGGCTCGAACTTTAAGTCAAGACATTTTTAATCCAAACCTTCTATTTTTAATTCCTCACCTAAGAATGAAGAGCATTTCATAATGCTCTTTTACATATCCAAATTATTCAGATTATTATTCATTACATAAGTCTTCTCAAATGACTCATGCATGATCATAGCGTCCATTTAGTAAAATTTTAATCTAATTGTCATTTTTATATAATAACGGAGCATTATATCATAAAAGGGAAATTTCATTATCATAGGGGTCTTTGCAAAACTCTTAGATAGTTAGCTTCGCTTTGTATACCTCCTCCTCATTATGTTGTGTTTTTCTACAAACACCTATCTATATCTGAACACAATATAGTATCTTGGTGTTGGAACATTAGGCCTAAATGTAATAACCCAAAAATTTGTTGAATTTAAAAATATTTATTGGATTAAAAATATATGTACGAAGCGTATGCAACGAATGCATAAATAAAATTTATGAACGATGAACGTTACATC
>JAOVYX010001646.1:0-12453 GCA_035668315.1 Drosera spatulata | reverse complement strand
CCCCGAGAGTTTTAAATTGTCAAAACAAACAAGAAATAAGTGACTAAGAAAGACTATTAGTTCAATCTAATCTCAGCCTTTTAATTCGAAAACAAACACACCTATACAATTCTTGTGGAAGTGTCCTTCATAATATTTCGTCAATTTTTGTGGTATTATTTGGTTAGTGAATACTAATAAAAAAAAAATCATATTAAAGCCCGTGCTATGTGCGGGTATTTTTTTTCTTCTTGTATTACTTTTCTGTGTCGCTTGGTTGCATAATTGGGCTATACATTTTTATTTTAGTGCAAGTTGTTGGGGAACTTAACATCGTATAAAGACACAATATTTAAAAAAAAAAATCGCTCTTTTCATCCTAACAAAGGTATATAAGGGATCTTCTCTTAACGAACAATGAATATGTGATCAAATATTAAAGTGATATAAACGATTTCACATCGACTGTAAACAGAAGCCTTTACATCAGATATGACAATACACAAACAAGGAAGAAGTTTGACATAATGCAAGTAGTTTTCTTCGATTAGGCTACCATCAACCAGCAGAAGTTTCTTGCATTTTTTCATTTGATTGAACCAATTTACCATATTCTCACACCTTCCTTGTGAGTTTTTTAAGAAGAGAAAATAAAAATAATAAGAAAAGAACGAGTTTACTGCACCGCGCGCTGCGCGATTATTTTATCATTGTTTTATCAAGAGGAGAACAACAGTGCATGGACGACGTCGTCAACAACCACCCTCCTGCTCTCCACCAGCTCATCAGCGATCTCCCTCAACCACCAGCGGAGATCCCCACATCGCAGCCCTTTTCCGTCTTTCTCGGTCGCCATCGACCTTCCCACACCCTTCGTCGACCATCAACAGCAACCCAATGTCGTTGCCTCCACCAGAACACTTCAACGACCGCCGGAGATCATCCCTCAATAGTAGAAAACCAACCACGAGTAGCTGCAGTGGATCGATCAACTCCCCACGACGCACCATGTCGTCATCGCCATGTGAGGTTGTCGACATGGCAGCTCCCCGGCCCATCGGAGATTCCTGTGCAACCAGCTAACACGACGACCATTAGGACGTCGTCCTCGTTCCTTTGAACACCGGGGTCGGTCCCTGAAAACAAGCAACACGTTCTTCTCTTTCCCTTAATTGCATAACTTCTCCCACTACCATTAGAGGTTTCGCCAACGACGTTGAGCCTAGGGAGGTGACAAGCAGGTGTGGCGATAGGTCTTGAGTGCCTAGGGTTTCCTAGGGTTTCTTGGTGTTTAAGACGATCTAGGGATATACACGCTACAAAGATAACCTGCCCTCTCTAGATCCGTCTCATGCTTAATATTTTATCTATATGATGTGTCGTAGTGATTATAATGAGGAAAGTACCGCGAGGAGGACTATTATATGCTTGGTTGTTTAGTTGGTGTGTTAAGGCATTAAGGGAACTAAGGTATTACTAATATATGTATGGTTGCATACATCATGTTATAGGACACTATTTCAAAATGTTAATCATAATCCCAGAATGCCATGGGTGTATTTCGTGCATGTACGTATGCTTGGTGTGGGAATACGATGAAATATGATTAATCACGGGATTTATGTATAAAGGGATACTAAATACACCATTTAGATTAACGATCACTATTTTAATGTTAATCATGATTCCAGAGTGCCATGGGTGTATTTCGTGTATGTACGTATGCTTGGTGTGTTAATACGATGAAATATAATTAATCACGGGATTTATGAACAAAAGGGTACTAAATATACCATTGGAGGAATCAGGTTATAATATAAACGCCTTGACATTGGGATCGAGATCGGGGATGAATGTTTTATCTGTGTTTGATGTGTTCTGTGGGATATTGGGGTTGAAATGAGTTAGAATACGTACTATTATAACATATAAACCCTCTCGAAAAATAAATCAAAACGATCCTTAAATGCTGAAATAAAAAGGACACGAGAACGTAAAATTTGGTCACTATCTTGGTGTGAACAACGAAACATGAATAAAACAACATATATGTGCCATTGAGTTGTGAAGCTCAAGCATTGCACGCCCCTTCTTGGATCTATAAAATCGTTTGTCGTTTTTCTTAAAAATATTATGGGGAAGGTTGAGCTTGACATCCCTTTCTGGATCTATAGGGATCGTTCGTTGTTTCTTGATAGCCTTTGTGGCTTTAAGTTGAGTCAGTGGACCCCAGTTACTTATTCCTTGAGTCATCGTCATGAGTGAAGAAATGACTAGCTAGGGAGGAGACGACAACGTACTCATTCCCTTCGCATGCATGTATCGGCATTGTACAGGAGGCCGTTTGTGGTTGGTGCCACAGATGACTCTCTGTAGGGAGGTTCTTTCCAATACTGATATTTAAAACCTCATTAAAAGCGCACAAGAGGTGCGATGTATTAAAGATGTGAGATGTGAATTGAATGAAAATGAAATGTGACTCGTGATGTAGCCCGGATGACGATTGATATTCTATCTCCGTACTTTGAGTCTGACATACCTTTAGATTTTGTCTTTGAGTCAAATCACGAACTCGTGGTAATAAAAAGAAATGACATAAAAGATATGAATACGTATAAACGAAAGTACTTGTTTGATATAACGTCCATATTTTCTTTAGGATATTAAAAACATTTTACTGGGACTCACCGATTCGCCATAGTCGGAGGAATGTCCTGCATATGAAATGCATATACTCTAGGTTGCTGAGCTTTGTGCACCCGGGTTATGTATTTCAATTTTTGCAAGTAATTTACAGGTTGATGATGCACTGTCATAGAGTAAGAGTTGCATGAATATAGATGACTCACCCACTTTTTGGGACATCTTAGCAGATTTTCTTTTTTTGATTATGTAATATAGAATTATAATTGTTTGTATAATCTAGCGAAACATAGATTTTGAAATGTAACAATGACATTATACATCATGTAATGTAAATGTTCAGTAATTCCTTGATTTCTATATACTTCTAAATCCGTTTGGATTAATTGGCTTTGTCACGAATTAGGTCCGTGATGATATAATGTCCATGCATCATCAAGACGTGGAAGTCGGGGCGTTACAATTGTACAAGTGAGACTCCTCTAATACATGCAGCTAGACAAGGGCAGACTACCACTGCCAAGTATCTTCTTGAGCATGGAGCGGATGCCACAATTGCTAGCAGTTTAGGGGCCACTGCACTGCATCATTCAGCCGGGATAGGTACTCCATAATTGAAACATGACTCCCATGTTTGTTGGTTTATTTCATTATTTTTATCTATCATCTACTGTCTGTTGGAGAAGTTGATTCCGAGCAGGGAACAAGAATGAAGAACTACAAGGGCTGAAGCATGAAACATACACGTGACACTCAAGTGATCAAGTGCAAACATACCTGGTTAAGGACATGATAGACAGTGAAGCGATCAGGATATGTGGAAGCAAAATTGTCCCATTCTTCCTGCAATCCATATAGGATCATTGGTTAGTTGAAGATTCTCATAGCTAGACTCGTTGCAATGCTCATGCGCAAGTCTACACGGCAGAGGTTAAGCTTCAGGACAACAGTCAAATTATGTCACCCGGTACATATGCTGTATTATACTCTACTATTCCGCCCTTCTACACTCAACTAAAATCTTTCTTGTAAGCTTAAATACCATAATTAGGAACATTCTGCATTATATATCTGTTGTATGCAGAACCTTTATCCTATGTGAAAATTCTCCTGTGGACTGCATCAATAGTGTGTGAAACACAAGTAGAGCACTGAATGCTAAGAGCTTCACTTGAAAAATAGGAAAACTGGATAAAGAAAAGAGCAGCCAAGCCATAGCGATTGCTAGTAGCCTAATGGCCTATACCTGGTCAGTGATCAGCATGGCTATCAGGTACGTTCCCTCAACACCCAGAAGCATAAAAGCCTAAGAAGTAAAAGCCTCATCCCATTAGAACTCCAAGAGTAAAAGGCTTAAAGCCTCATCCTCAAAGCAACCAGAGTTACCGAACATCTAACAAACGTAACTCCACAGCATAAATCAAACGGCTTGTTAAATTTCTAGATGGGTACAAAAGGATTACACCAAATAGCTTAGGGTCAAAAGGGCACGAAGTTAAATTTGTACAACGTACTGGATCAATTGATCTAACAAATTACGATTTATGCACAAACAAATTTGGTGTCAATGCTGCTTAGATAAACTGCCTGAGGCTGAAAGCATGATGACGCTCTCTACTTGGTGACCACTCTAAACTGATGCAGAATCATAAGGTACTGGACTATTAGCAATTACTACAGCTGCGACTTCTACCCGACCCAATGCATACCTCTTCCAGTTGCTTTCTGTTGAACTATTAGGCTTTAGCACCTTGCGGTTTTGTCCCAGCTTCACACCGTGAATTACAAAGCATTCAGGTTAGCGATGTGAATAGCAATTGATTACAAATGAACAATTCTGCCTATCAACAATAAAAGGATCCAACTTTTGATTCAATAATGCATGCTTTGTGTTGGTGTAAAGTGGCAACAATGGTCCAATCAAAAGCCCAATATCGTTAAGCCAAGAGAACTACGAAAAAAGGCCACATGACACCTATATGTGGCTAAGTTATTTACCTTTTCAGGAAGTGACAAAGTCAAATGCGAATAATATGCTATAAGATAAAATTCTCCGAATCCCACTCAGTCATTAATCTCCATTTATTGGAATGATATTGACTTAAGTATTAGAGTCGGTCCCTGAGGATCACCATCTCGGCCCCGACCAACCGGTCCGTGCAGGCTCCCGCATCAAGACTAGGACCCAAAGACATCACCTTACAACGATATCTGGGCTCCTGAGCTCAGGCCCACCTTCTGAACTCAGCTTTCCGAGTCCAGCACAAACACTTCGAAAGATATTTTCAAAAGTATCAATTGGTAGTGTATATAGATCAACACAATAATCCAGAAGATACATCAATTGTGGCAGCGACGACGATGGCAGCGTCAGAATGCAGGCGATGGTGACAGCGACGACGGTGGCAGCGTCGATTGTAAATAAGCGAGGTTGGCAGCGACGATTAATGTCGATTGCCGATTGCCGATTGCCGATTGGTGAGGGAGGATTCCGTCGAAGAGGGCTGTCCGCGTGGCAGCGCCGAATGCAGGCGATGATGACCGCGGTGACGGTGGCAACGGCGATGGTGGCAGCGTCGATTGTAAATAAGCGAGGTTGGCAGCGGCGATTGTCGATTACCGATTGCTGATTGGTGAGGGAACGGTCGAAGAGGGCTGTCCGCGTGGCAACTTCGAATGCAGGCTATGGTGAGCGGTGACGGTGGCAACGGCGATGGTGGCAGCGGCGATTGTGGATTGCCGATAACCGATTGCCGATTGGTGAGGGCTCGATCGAAGAGGGCTGTCCGCGTGTGTGGTGTGAAGAAGATTAGAGAAGAGAAAGTATGTGAGATGTGAAGAGTATTAGATTTGTTTTACCTGTTAAGAGTATGAAGTTAGTTTGTTTTTCTTTGGAAATGAAAAAAAATAAATATTGGTTTGAAAATAATATTGTTGATACCATTTGCCATTCAAAGATAACAAAATATTTATTAAATAAGATATTTTTCTCTCAGCGATTTGTTTATTAGATTTTTAAGAAAAAAAAAAGAAAAGAAAAAAAAAATTATAACCCATGGAAAGAAGAAATTGGACAGGTCTCTTCAGAGGAGCATTGCTCTCGTGGTATACTGCTTAGGAAAATAAACAACGTGTAGATAAAAAGCTGCTTGGTACTTACTTCAAGAGTGTGCACTGTGCTTGCTGATGCAGATTGATATGCTGTCTTATCATGGTCATCCATGGGGTGAGTCTTGGCGAGTATTGCAGCTGGTGCAAGTATATGGATTGCGTTCCTTCAAGAAGCTGGACCTGTGACACCAACGACCATCCTTGTCTGGTATGTATTTGCGAAGAAGCTTTGCTGTTACATGAAATATCAGTTAACAACTGCACTCTACTGCTGGTTCCAATGCAGTTTTATGTTTGCATCTCAGGTGACTATCAGCGGTGGACAGTTGATGAACACCTGCATAGACAATGACAACTTCAGGGTTCTGCATTTCACAAGCTTCACTCCTGCAAGGCTGGAGGAGTTGTGTAAACTGATATGTGTATAGAATATATGCTTTCCCTCTTGTTCGTATTGATACAGATCATAAATCAAATCTCACTAGGATACCACATACTATTGTTGTCGTCGATTCAGAGATTGGGGATGGGGTGTTTTCCCTGCAACATACCTACGATCATGCTGCTATGGTGCTATATGATGATATGTACAGTGATATGCACACAGTTATGATTGAAGAGAGCTGAACTATATTGTGGTTGTTGGCCTTCTCAGAACTTCAGCAAGAAGTGTGTTTAATAATGATTACAAACACCAAAAGAAGAGAAAAATTGAGAATGCATATGAACATAGGTCAATCCAAGTTGCTTGTAATTAAATTCATTGCAGAATATAGCTAACCATCTCAATTGTTATCCAATTAGCACACGACATCAACTATCCATAATACTCCATTCATATAAGCGAACACCCAATAAACAAGAAAAAATGGTTTCGTCAACTTATATGATACCTAAGATGATGGTGCTATGGATCATGTTGGGAAGACTGGGACAGGGAGAGCAGTACTACAATGCTGCTTGCAGATTCTTAGAGATCTGTTTTGGAGTTCTTTTAGACTCAACTATGACAGAATATCACTCAAAGCATGACCATCCTTTATTAATCTTCAAAAACATGTACATAAAAACACTTAAGGTCTCAACTAGGAAATAACGACAAATCAACCATTAGACTCAAACAAGGATTTGATCTCATTAAGCTAGAAAAGAAAGGGAATAATCCATCAAAAATAAGATCTCAACAAACCAGGAATAAGACCTCAATAAACCAATCTATACTGATGTATGATATAAAGGGTGATGTACGCATTGATAGAACAAAAATACTTGAGATATATTTATCGAGAAACTTAACAACTTAGGCTTCTGCCTTTGTTCTTGATTATTGAATACAAGAGAGGAGCTTGGTATTTCCTAGGCACAAATCTTCTGCTTATATAGTACCTAAGTTCCATATCGTAAACAATACAATTAATTACCATCATTTAATAGTCACTTATTTATCCCCTGTGTTTGTTATTTTGCAAACAAAACTCATCCTCATTTATTGCAACCAAAACTCATTATTTACTTCAACCAAAACGTGTTTGTCATTCCGAGTTTGGTCTTGAGCTTCTCGAACACAACGATTTTCAGCGGGTTGGTAAAGATGTCTATAACTTGCTCCTCTGTGCTGTAGTAGACGGGTGTTACTTTTCTTTTCTTCACATTGCCTCATAGAAAATGGAACCGTGTCTTGATATGTTTTTCGCGAGTTCAATTGCTGACTTGTTGTCAATGAAAAGAACCACAGGGTCTTTTTGGTGAGGATTCAGCTCCAGCATCAACACTCTAAGCCATAGAGCTTGACACGTATAACTCACTGCTGCGATGTATTCTGCTTCACAAGTAGACAGGGCAACCACTGATTGCTTCTTTGATGACCAAGAGAATGCCGTTGATCCAAAGTAGAAAACAAACCCTGATATGCTCTTTCTTTCACCAAGATCACCTCCATAATCATTGTCACTGAAGGCGATCAATCTTGGATCCTCCATCTGCGTATAGTCCTTTGTCGATGGTTCCCTTGACGTATCTCAGAATTCTCTTTGCCGCCTTGAAATGCTCTTGCTTCAGTTCCTCCATATATTTACTCACCAACCCAACAGCAAACATTATGTCAGGTCTTGTGATGGTTAAGTATCGCAAACTCCCAACTAGGCTCTTGAACAGTGTGGAATCTATAGGACTTCCCGTTGAATCACAACACAGCTTTAGTGTAGTCTCAGCAGGGGTACAGACAGGATTGCAGTCGCTCATGTTGAACTTCTTAAGTATGTGCTCAGCATACTTCTTCTGGAAAATAAAGATTCCTTCTTCACATTGCTTCACCTCCACACTAAGAAAGTAGGACATCTCTCCTATATCTGTCATCTCAAATTCTTTCATCATCGACTTCTTGAAGTCTTCGAACATCTTCGCGTTGTTGCCGGTGAAGATCATATTGTCCACGTAGATACATATGACCATAATTTCTCCTCCGCTCTTCTTGGTGTATAGAGAATGCTCAGGGAGACTCTTTTGGAACCCATTCTTCTCGAAGTAGGAATCGATCCGCGTATTCCATGCCCTAGGGGCTTACTTTAACCCGTATAATGCCTTCTTCAACCTGTATATCTTGTCTTCTTGACCTCTCTTCTCATAACCTGATGGTTGCTGAGTAGTCATTTAGAAATGTCGATTTCACATCGATCTGGTAAGTACTCCATTTGCATTGTGCAACTAGTACAATGATTAGCCTAATGGTGTCCATCCTTTCTACCGGAGCAAAAACTTCTTCATAGTCAATGCCTTCTTGTTGAACGTACCCCTTTGCGACTAGCCTGGCCTTGTACTTCTCCACCTTGCCTTGGTTGGTCTTTGTTTTGTACACCCATTTGACTCCAATGGGCTTATATCCTTTTGGCGGTGTCGTCAACTCTCACGTGTCGTTTCTTTTGATTGAATCAATCTCCTCATCCATTGGCTTTTCTCCACTTCGATTCTTGTGCAGCTTCACTATAAGTGATCGGATCACATTCTGTCATTAAGCAGAATAGCGAGTAATCTTTCGTTGTTTCACGGGCTCAATCTCATCATATAAGCCTCTAAGACTTCTCATCTTTCGAGGTGCTCCCCCTAACGAGCTGTCTTCACTTGAGCTGGAAGTTGATGATATTGTTGATGACAAAGGCGTAGAGATAGCTGGTGACGGATCTTGGCTGTCTAGAGGACTATGGGTCAGTTCATCTTGGGTTTCTTCGAGGCTCTCATCTTCTGCATTGAAAAAATATTCCTTTCTTCTTCTCTTCATCCCTCCAATGCCAGTAGTCTTCTTCATCGAACTCGACGTCTCTTGAAATAATCAGTGTCTTGGTGACATGATTGTACAACTTTTATGCCTTCGTTCTCCTGTCATATCCAACGAAGATGCATTTCTCACCTCGATCATCTCGTTTCTTTCTTCTCTGCTCCGAAACATGTGCATATGCAATGCACCCAAATACCTTTAGAAGGTTGACGCTTGTCTTCAGACTGCTCCACATCTCCAAAGGTGTCATGAGTCGGACACTCTTGGTCGGACATCTGTTGAGAAGATACACAACACAATCACCAGCCTCCGCCCAGTAAGTCTTAGGTAAGTACTTATACTTCATCATACTTATGGCCGTGTTGAGGATGGTACGGTTCTTCCTATATGCAATTCCGTTTTATTGAGGCGTATAGGCTGTTGTGAGTTGATGGATGATCCCGTTCCTTTTGTAGAATTCATCAAACTCCTTCGAGTTGTATTCTCCACCATGATCAGATCCGAGCACCTTTAAGTGGTATCCGCTTTGCTTCTCCGTCATCTCCTAGAATTCTATGAATTTCTCCCGGAGCTTCTGATTTCTGCTTCAAGAGATAGATCCAGCACTTTTTGCTATAATCATCAATAAAAGTCAAGAAGTATTTGTTACCTCCCAACGAAGTAATGTAAGGACCCGAAAAATTTTGTAAAATTTAGTTTTCCGATAATTAAAGTGAATAGCAAATTATCGTATGTTATAATTTATTTTACAGGGTGAAAAGACTTGTTTGACGATATAATGGGAAAAGAATACAAAATATGAATAAAATGCAACCCTAATACGCAAATACAGGAAACTACGATCTTGATACGAAAATACCGTATTTATACGAAAATGATCTAAACCTAATTTTGGAACTTATCTTTCTTTATGACAATTTCTACTCCACCTTAATTAAATCAATAGCCACTAATTACACACAAAATACCCACTAATTATCCACTAAATATCCACTTAAATTATTTTATTTGATTTAGTTTTCTATAAATACAAGCTCTCTTCCTCTTGAAAATCTCTTACAAACACAAAACAAAACACTCCTTATCATGCATGATTAGAGCTAAGCAAGAGAAGAGAAGAAGAAGAAGGTTGAGGAGAAGAGGCGAGTATAACGAGCATCCCTCACTATTATTAAGAGAAGGTGAAAATTATACACTCTTTAATAAATTCTAATATTAATATATTTGAATTCTCACATGTCTAGTTTCTAATGAAGTTTATAGATCATGATTCGAAGTTATGAATCTTAAGATATAAATCAAAACGTGCGGATATATCAATCTGTAAAAAACTGGTTACAGGGATGACTTTATGGCTTGATATAAAATTATATAGTAGGTTTTAAAATAAAAGCCTTATATAAATGGAAAGGTTTAGAAGTCTAGTTTTCAGAACAGTTTATCAATAATTATTTGGAGTTATATGTAGAGAGTTATGAGCTAATTAGTGAAGTAAGGTCAAACTATCCGAACTAGTAGAAAATATAAACTTGAACTAATTAAATGCTATTATTTAAGGTTTCATGATGAAAGCTTTAATACCCTAGAAAGATTATGGAGTCCAGTTTATGTATAACTTTACGGAATAATTTTTGGAGTTGTATACAAGAAGTTATAGATTAAATACGTCGAAAGGTCATGTTGGATAGAATCTAGGACACCCGTTCCAGAGGCCGGGACGCCCGCTCCAGAGGTCGGGATGTCCATCCCAGAGGTCGAGATGCCATCTCATAACCTTCTGGACCGAGAACGATTGTTTTAGCCCCAAAACAACTCCAAACATTCACTTATAGCAATAACGATATTCAATTTAAAAATCATCATCATGGACAATCAAAATAAGTATCAAAGGATTGTACAAAGTTCAACATCAGCTCATATTATCAATATGACGGTTTATTACGAAGTACGAACGAATATGTTTAACTGCGTAACGCGAACAAACAAATGTTTTAATACGTGTTACCTATCATGTTATAGGACCTGAAGACTCCGCTCGTTGAGACTTAAAGGATAAGTTGAGCGTGTGTGTGAGGAAGTTCTAATAAGAAGATAACGTTTAGATTTATTGTGTGTGACGATGCGTATTTTTATACCGTGAGTATAATAATATGCATTGAAATCTTGGACGAAGTCACTAAAATGACTGACGTAAAATATTGACTGCGAGAAGTGAATGCCACGACAATTGCACTGTTGCCTAAGGTCGAGAATGCATTGATGATGAAGGATTTTCGTCCCATATCGTGTTGTAACACGGTATACAAATGCATCTCAAAGATTATGGCGAATCGTCTAGCCGAGCTGATGCCCGCTCTCACCCGTCCTTTCCAAGGTGCATTTGTGAAGGGTAGACGTATTACGGACAACATCTTGCTGGTTCAAGAAATAATGAAGGACTATCATCTCGAACCTTATCTCCCGAGGTGTACAGTCAAGGTGGATCTAACCAAGGCGTACGACTCGTTGAGTTGGAGCTTCCTACGCCGATGTCTAGAAGCGTTTGCAGTACCAGCGAGAATGCTTGATTGGATGATGACATGTGTAACGACACCACGATTCTCGATTAGCATCAACGGAGAACTGAAGGCTACTTTGAGAGCGGGCGTGGACTACGTCAAGGAGACCCTTTGTCGCCATACTTATTTATTCTTGCCATGGAAATCTTCTCCGGAATTTTGACATCCAAGGCGAAGGAGGACAGCTTCAGATTCCATTGGCGGTGCAAGAAAGTGGAGATTTCACATTTGTTCTTTGCAGATGATGTCATGATGTTCTCGGAAGGCATGATACAATCGACAACACTTCTGAGGGATGGTCTGAGGCTATTTGCTGCGCTGTCAGGACTGTCTCCGAATGCCTCCAAAAGTCAGATTTTTGTGGCCGAAAATGATGAACAGCGGGCTCAAGCGCTACAGCATGTTTGGGGCTTCGAGAAGGGCCAACTGCCGGTCCGCTACTTAGGGGTGCCAATTATTTCCACTAGGCTCAAAAGGCGTGATTGTGCTGCGTTGGTGGAAAGGATTACGAACAGGACACGTCTTTATGCTTGCCGCTTATTATCCTTTGTTGGACGTGTGCAACTAATCCGCTCGGTCTTACAAGCCATACATGTATTCTGGACTGCTGTCTTTATTCTTCCGAAGACTGTTGCGCAGGATATTGAGTCTATACTCCGACGCTTCCTTTGGAAAGGCCCATCCCTTGCTATAGGCGGATCCAAGCATATATGGCATACGAAGAGTGCAGGACTGGAATTCGGCAGCAATTATCAAGCATATATGGCATATCCACAATGACGAGGCGTCGCTTTGGGTTCGTTGGGTAAAGGCAAATTTAATGGGCTCAAAAAATTTCTGGCATATGAAAATCCCGAAGAGGGCATCGTGGTCCTGGCTTAAGATACTCCA
>JAOVYX010001645.1:0-12454 GCA_035668315.1 Drosera spatulata | reverse complement strand
ACAATCAAATCTTCATCAGGAGATGCACCATTGAGCCATGGGGATGCGTCTTCTGCACCTTCTGCACCTTCTGCACCTTCTGCACCAGTAATTGAGACAATCTCTGATCCAGTTGCTTCTAAACTTGCTGCTGTGCATCATGTTTCTCAAGCTATTAAGTCCCTTAGATGGATGCGCCAGCTTCAGGAAACTGACCCTGAGATTAGAGATGATGATGGGAGTGAACCCGACTCATCTATGAGCTTCTCTCTCTGTGCATGTGGCGACACTGAATGCATTGAGGTTTGTGACATCAAACAATGGCTTCCAACAGTGAAGCTGGACCAGAAGCTGTGGAAACTTATTCTCTTGCTCGGAGAATCTTATCTGGCCCTTGGAGAAGCATACAAGGAGGATGATCAGCTGCTGCAAGCCTTGAAAGTTGTAGAGATTGCTTGTTCCATTTATGGTTCCATGCCACAACATCTTGAAAACACGAAATTTATTTCATCTATGATTAACGACCCAATTTCCCAGACACTTCTTAATGTTAGACGTAGAAAGGCGCAATCAATGGTCGATGCCGAAATAAGTGTTCAGAGCGGTGCTTGTGATTTTGATGCTCATGATGGTCTTTCCTCTCTTTACCTCTTCTGGTTTAAGGCTTGGACATTGGTCGGAGACGTATATGTTGAGTTTTACAATCGTCAAGGTATGGACATCTCTACAAATTTGCACCAGGATGCCTCCGGTGGGGAGTTAAAAATGTCATCTGAAGTTGTTGAGGAACTCATGAGGCTCAAGAATAAGCTGGTTAAGGAAAATGAAAGCTGCAATACATGCTCTTTGGTAAACTGCAGCTGTCAGAGTAATAGGGTCTGCAGTGGTGACAGTGCCAGCAGCAGCTCCGCTGATGACCACTCGCTCACTCATAGTAGTAGAAGACAGGGTAGAAGACCCTCAACTAAAAATGCCATGACTTCACATTCTCAAAATATACATAATGAAGCATGCAAGGAAGCTGCTAATCGTCAGGAAAGTTCTGGTTCTTCAAATTCCACTGCCTTAAAAAATTCTGATGACAGTTTGGAGAACCGTGGAGTTACTTCCCAGAAGGCACTAAAAACCAGAAGTGGTGGGATCTTCAAGTATCTCAGAGGTCCTATAACTGATGATATGGATAGCATTTTGTCCTCTTCCTTAAGCTGTTATGAACAAGCCAGGAAGGCCCTCGGTGATATGCATGAGGACTCCGAAGATCTACAAGCAATGGTAAAAAAGGTAGGGTGGGTGTGCAACGAACTAGGCAGATACAGGCTGGAAAAAAAGCATTTGACTGGAGCTGAAATTGCATTTGCGGATGCTATCAAAGCATTCAGGGAAGTCTCAGACATCACCAACGTTGTACTCATAAACTGTAACTTGGGTCATGGTAGAAGAGCGTTGGCAGAAAAAGTGGTCTCTGAGCTAGAATATCTGAAGCTTGGCGGTGTTCTTCACAATGCTTACAGGAAAGCTTTGGAGGCAGCTAAAAAGGACTATGCTAGTTCACTTGGGTTTTATCATGCTGCTAAGTCTGAGATAGTTGGCGGAGTTGATATATCAGCCGTTGTGAGGAATGAAGTGTATACCCAACTAGCTCATACATATTTAAGGCTTGGCATGCTATTGTCAAGAGAAAGTACGGTAGCAGAGATTTATGACTGTGGAGCCTCGGAGGAGAGGAAAATGGAGTTTCATGGATCTGATGACAAGAAAACAAAGAAGAAACTCAGGAAGCAGGAGATTTCTGCAAATGATGCTATTATGAAGGCAGTATCCCTCTACGAATCATTGGGTGAGTTGCGAAAACAGGAAGCTGCATATGCTTATCTTCAACTTGCTTCCCATCAGAGGGATTGCTGTTTAGAGCTTATTGACTCAGACAGCAAAAGCGGTAATACATCTAGAAACGATAGTAGCTCTTTGCGCTGGTCCAAGCAATTAGCTGAAAGATACCGGCATAAGGCTACCGAGGCCAGGCTGTTAGCTGAAATTAATTGGCAGAGGGCACTGGAGTTTTACAACGCCGACACCCATCCTGTTGTGTATCTGACAATTTTGATTGAAAGCTCAACGTTATCATTACACCTTTCAAGCTGTTTGCCTTCGAATTCGGTAAGTTCGTTGGAAAAGCTCAGCATTGTGTTTGTTTTTCTTTTCTTGTTTGCTCCTATCATTGCACCTGTTCTACGCATTCAGCAATCTAAATTCTATCTTCTAATGATGTGCTCTTGTTCCAGATGCTTGAATCGGCTCTTACTTGTCTGCTGGATGGACGCATGGCCTCTTCACACTCTGAATCTATTCAGAGCAGCAATCCGGAAATTTACACCAAATTCTGGAGTCTGCTGCAGAAGGTCCTGCTGAAGATGTTGCAGTCTTCAACTGCATCGGCGTCCGCCTCATCGGCCAACTCGGCATCGAAGAGGTCCGTTGCTGCTGACAAAGTAAAAGAACTCTACAAGACGTCTCTGAAATCTCCAGGTTTCGACCAGTTGCACGCCATGTACGATTTATGGAGTTCACAATCGTTATAGTGGTACTTCCTGTTATCTTGATATCTATTAGTTATACCGAGTCTTGAGGTTGTATTATAGTTTCTCTCTATGTACAGCGATTCAGTTTTGGCATGTATCCTACGACGAAAGTGATGCAATAGGGTCAATGCTGGTTTCAGTGGTTTGGTTTAGGTGGTCGAAACGTGTCGTTCTTCAACGAATCTTTTTACGCTGTGTTAGTTTGAAAACGTCTTTCGGATTTGATGTGCATGCAACAGTATTTTCAGTGAAAGCATTCGGAGCTAATTCGTTTACGCTATCCATGCTTCTAAGCTAGCATGATTCTACTCAGTTATTGGTCGATATTGCTGGCTCAAGCATTTTATGTTCATTTGGTTCTTCTGATCGTATTCCTCAGGTCCCAATAAAATCGTGTCGACCAACATTTTACACTTTTCACACTCGTCAAAGTCCGGCTTGTTCCAAAGCACGAGAGACAATCAAACTATCATTCCTTTCTCAACAAAGATATGACTGTGTTCTTCCCAAACCCAGATCGAGACTGTGACGGGATATCTGTGTCCTTATATTTCATACTACTATCATTCCCCACCAATCTCAAACCAGCCCTTTTCTTGACCCCAACCGCATCTCATATATAAACAACCTCACACGAACCACAACTTCCCCTCTCCTCGCGCTCGCAGAGCTCTCCTCTCTTCAACAATGGCGTCCACCGCCGGCGACGAATCATCGCCGCCGCCTTCATCTTCATCACCACCGCGAACAACCACAGAATCGTCACAATCAGCGCCTCCAAGTCCCTCCGCCGCCGTGTACACCTTGTGCACAGAGCAGCCCCTCGACGGCCCCAACCCCGAATCGCACCATCTCCGTATCCTCTCCTCCGTTCTTGGCAGGTATAATGCCTACTCGCTTTTCGTCGTTAGATTAGATCGATGCGGTGGTTTTGGTATGAATTGTTTGGAGGACTGATTTCTTGGATTTTTGGTTCCGATTGTTGGTGTTGGGTTTTCAGTTAGGGTTTCGATTAGGATTTGGAACGCGTTGTTGTGGTATCTGTGAAGCGATATGCGGGATGTTCGAGTATTGTATCGGATGCATTTCATCCTGTTTGCTGTGGATTTGAAGAGGGAGGAAAGAAATGAACTGAGTGGCGACAGATGGTGATTAGGTGGTTATCGAGGATGATGACTTGAGTAGTCATCTTGGAAGTGTTCTGTGATTCTCGACTTTTCGATCGAATGGTAACGTGAGCGAAGCGAACTTATGTGGAGAGTTCTGTGATAATGGAATGCAATCAAGTCGAAAAGAGAATTATTCTTGTGGCTTTTGCCATTTTTGATCAAATGGCATCACGAGCGAGCTTATCTGGAGAGTTCTTTGATAATGGAGTGCAATCAAGTGGAATAAAAAGATTTTTGTGTGTTTTGTTCGTGTTGCGCTCCTCATGGGATGGTGTTCTTGTTCTTGTGTTTGGTATCGTGCTGTGGTGTTTCTTCTGGCGATGTGTTTCTCTGGTGGATGGGACAGCGAGGAGGTGGCAAAGAAGTCTTTGGTACAAGTCTACGTCGTCACTCAGTTCTCTGCCAAACTTACCCCAGAGCAAGTTCTAGAGCTCTCAAGTACGCTTTTGAGCTTTCTTTGCTTCTTGCTTGCTGCTGATCGTTTCTGTAGAAGAAAATGTGTGCGGGTTATTGTCGCTCAATGAACTGGTCCATGTTTATGCGATTCTTCTCGCTGAATTATTGGTTACTCTTGCCAGCTATGTTCCTGGTGGTGAATCTTTTGGCGTCTATACAGATTAGTTGCGGAATACCGTTTTGTTGTCCTCCATTACAATGATGATTTATTGGATCTCGAGAGCTTAAGCCTAGCCATCTATCTCGGCGATACACTACTCAGGCTACTTTTTTTGACTTTAAACCACTCTGCATACTTGTCAACTCGAAAAAGAACCAAGTAACTCGTCAAGATCAATCGCTTCTGTGCAAGAGGTGAAGAAGAAAGTACAGCTTGCCGGTTTCTTGAAAGTGGTTTTATATCTTCTTGTTGGTATACTGGCAGATTCAAATCAATCTTCTTCTTCTTGCATCACATATATCCATGGAGTTCATGTTCGCGTTACCTATGTAGCATCGGTTGAGACCTATGAAAGGAATTTCCTTTTCAGTTGTGCTTCGTGACTTTTCTACTGAAAACATCATTTTGTTTTTTCTATTTGATGTACTTGCTTCGGTGATCATATAATGCTGGAAAAAAATCTGTTGTTCGTTATTGGCAGAGCAACCTGGGGTTCTTCACGTTGCAGATGGCAAAAAACATCCTGTATGGGGATCAAAGGCGAGAAGCCACTAAGACTCCTGTGGTGCTTATTTTATCTATATTTTGTAAGGCACTGGCTTCCCTTTTCTGATGGCACACGGTTTTGATTAGGCTCTCGACAGCAAGGCAAAATGCAGTGCTTTCTTCACAGAATGCTGTGAACTCTTGGAAGAGCCGGATTACAAGGTAAGCATTTTTATTTAGTACTTGTGCTCCTAGAAGTCTTTCATCCACAGTCAATAAGCTATGTAACTTCTATAATAGGATGTCCAAGACCTGGCACGTGAGCAACTTGCAAGGCTTGTGTTGGACAGCGACAACGAATTGGATCAACCAGTTGAGTCTTCATCTTTGATGTCCAAAGCTGCTGTCACCAATGTGGAAATGAAATCCCAGGATACGCCAAGCAGTGCATCTAACTCCAACGTTCTACAGCTCCCTTCACTTGAGAATGCGAAGCAAGAAGAGGACTTGAAGAAGAAACATGATTTGGTCGACGAAGCTCGTTCTGACAGGGATTTGACAGGGGGGGACTCCAAGTTAAGAACTCAGATGCCCTCATGTGTCAGAACTGCATTCTTTTCAAGAATTGCACCCTTATTTCAGGATGACGGAACATGGGCTGTTTGCAGTGTAGCTCCGGCTTCTGCGCCTGAATTTGATATCGATAATTATGTGTGGTCAAAACACTCTGCTGTTTCCGAAGCTATTCGTTCTCTGAGATTCCATTTGCGTAAAACTGAACCCAAGATAATTGGCAAGGAGGGAAAATTACGGAACAAAGACTCTTCAGTATGTAAGTGTCGTGACCCCGAATGCGTTGAAGCTTGTGACATCAAAGAATGGATTCAGAAAGTGAAGCTGAACCAGGAGCTGTGGAAACTTATCCTCTTGCTGGTAGAATCTTACATGGCCCTTGAAGAAGCTTACAAGGCAGGCGGCATGTTGGATCAAGCCTGGAGAGCTGTAAATTGGGCTTCGTCCCTTTGCAAGTGCATGGCGATACGACGTGAGTTGGATTTACGTGATGAACCTACCCCAACCTCGTTTAAGAGTTGGACACTGTTCGGAGATGTGTATGCTAAGGATTACTCCATGAGACAGGATTGGGAGATCTCTGGCTTTGAGAGCAAGAGGATCAGCGGCACTTTTGGAACCAGCAGTAGCACATCCTCTTCATCTAACGAAGGGGGGAGTTCTGTTATGGATGATTGTGTGTCCTTGTCCTTGTTATGTTATGAAAAAGCCAGTCGTGAGTTCTACAGGAATAATGTGGAGTCCAAAGATAGACAAGAAGTGAAAACGAAGTTAGGATGGGTGTGGAATGAATTTGGAAGAAGGGAGCTGAAAAATAAGAACTTCCCCGAAGCTGTGGCAGCGTTCCTTGGTGCTCTCAGTGTTTTTGAGGAAGTCTCTGATTGCACCAATGTTGTAATCATAAATTGTAACCTGGGATATGCTAGACGAGCATTGGCAGAGGAAATGGTCTCAAATATTAAACAGCCAAAGAAGGATGCCCCTTTGTCAGCACTGGAGCTTGTTACGATGGAATATGTTGAATCACTGCGATATTACCATGCTGCGAAGTCAGCGCTACCTGTTGTTGAAGATGGTGGAGTAGATGTACCTGATGATGTCAGAAAAGGTGCCTGTACTCAGTTGGCTCAAACATATTTGAAGCTTGGCATGTTTTTGTCAAGAGAAGGTACTGTAGCTTTTATCTATGACTTTGGAGGATCGAAGGAGAGAAAACTCACGGAGGAACAGAAGTACAATCTCAGGCAGCATGAGATTTATGCAGAGGATGCTGTTTCTGAGGCTTTGTCTCTCTATGATTCATTGGGTGAGCTCGGGAAACAGGATGCTGCAGATGCTTATTTCCAACTTGGTTGCCATCAAAATGACTGCTATTGGAATATCATTGATCCAAAGGGCAGAAGCAGTGAAGATCCTAAGATGGAAACTGGCTCCTCACAGGACAAGGCTAATGCGGCAAAGCAATTGGCTGAAGAATATTGGCAGGAGGCAATTGGGTTCTATACTGCAGATGCCTATCCTGACAAGTACTTGGAAATTTTGGTCGCATGGTCAACCTTATCATTCAATCCTTCAAGCTCTTTTCATTCAGATAATAAGGTAAGTTGCAACGGAATAGGCTCATCTTATCATAATTTTTATCTTTCATCTGTTTTGCCTTGTTTGATTTGTGAGCATGACAGTGGTCCCTTACATCATGAATATGAGCGTTATCTACTGATATCACGCCTTTCTTCCTATGAATGCATACTACGTAGAAATCCCAGTGAGCTGATGGTTTGGGGGTGAGAGTATCTGTGTATGTGTATGAGAAGTGCGACTTCAAATATTTGAAGACCTTGCCGCTTTTGAATGAATAATATTGAACTATGCAATCAGGAGCACTTAGGTCCTGTTGGAATCGTCTTGAGAAATTAGGATTAGTTGCAATTTCATGTAGACAGCAATCATGCAGCTTACTTCCCTAGTATTGTAGTATTATCGTTTTAATCTGACCGACCTCAAAAATGCTAATGACTTGCTTTCATTTCAGATGCTGGAATCTGCTCTTGATCGTCTGTTAGATGGGCTTGCGGTATCTTCATGCTCCAAAGATATCGAGAGTAGCAGTCCTAAACTATTTGCTGATTTCCGGAAACAGCTGCAGGGGGTACTGCAGAAGCTGTGTCAATTGTCTAGTAAATCGAGCTCCGCTTCACAGGCCAACCTTTTATTAAGGAGATCAGCGGATGAAGGCAAACTGAGAAAACTGTACCTCAAGGCTTTGTATTTTACCGACTTGAACCAGTTGCAAGAAATGCACCAGTTATGGAATTCAGAATAACAGTGCAGATACTATGTTGGAGTTGGTACCCAGTGACGCATTGAGGTCCACTGATTTGAACGAGTCATGAGATGAAATGCTACCTTCATTCTTGTATATACACTTGGTCGTACAGCATGTGAATACTTGGGAATGATGAACACGAATCAGGATCACTGGCTTCTTCGAAACAGGTTGTGATTGATAGGTGTTTGGACTATACGTGCCATTGTTGTATCTTGACTTTCTTAGCTAATTGTTCCTGAACGAAAGGAGTTTCGCGTGTTGTATTCTCCCGTTAGCTTCTTTGTTTCTTTACTTCCTTGACCGTAGCAGCGCCATTGCTGTATCGCTCTAGAATTGGTGATGAGTAAAGTTTTGACTTGCAGATGCTCTTTTTGGAGGTAAAATGGTTGTCTGGGAGTTCTAATTTTGGTTCCACTGTGAGTTTCGGTGAAATTAAGATACTTCATTCACTAACTAGCATATATTTTGTTTTCTTTTTAATATATCCTTGATTTTCATGTTGATGAGAGTTCCCGTCTGGGTTTACACCTGGATAAGGTCTTCCATTTGCTATTTTTGTTTTGCGGTATTAATAAGCTGTCTGAAACCTCATATTCGCTCTTTTGCTGATTCAATGTTGTGGTGAATCCTGCACTGTTACATTTCTGGTGTTTTGTTGCAATTGGGAACTTGAGCTGTTTCGGGTACTCCAGAGTCTAGAACGAATACATGGAGTCACTCAAGCTCAGAATATATTGGAGTTTTGCTAGTCAGGATCACAGGAAAAAAAGAGAGCTCTGCACTCAAACCAGACATTTATCATCTGTACTCGTTTGTCAATTAAAAAGTTTGCCACATCACCTGCAGAAGAGCTTGACGATGATTTTGACCATCATGAGCATACGCGTGCAGCATGATTTATGTTAAGAGCATGCTATTTTTTTTATGTGCTTTTGGCTCCTGAAATACTTGAGGGATAGATGATCAGAATAAATAATAAATTCATTCGAAATAAGATAACCTTCCCATGTTTTCAAGGCCCGAAAGACAGCATAGAGCTCTGGCTCATAAGTTGACCACTTCTGATGTGCTTCGTTTAGTTTTTTACTATGGAACGCAATGGGTCTGCCAAGCTGAGAAAGGACAGCCCCGATGCCCACACCACACGCATCACACTCAAGTTCGAACACCTTATCAAAATCGGGTAAAGTGAGGATCGGTGCGCTGGTCAGTTTCTCTTTGATCAACTCAAAGCTCTTGTTTGCTTCATCTGTCCACACAAAGGAACCCTTCTTCATGCAATCCGTCATATGAGCTGTAATGCTGCTAAAATTGTGGATAAAGCGTCGATAAAAGCTTGCGAGCCCATGTAAACTCCACAATTCTGTGAGGGTAGTCGGCACAGGCCAATTCGCCTATGTTATCAAACACAAGTCGGGAGCAAGCAATCAAGTCGCTGATGCCTTGAGTAGACGCTCCAGCTTGCTCATTACTGAGAACAGAAGTAGCCGGTTTTGATTGTTTGAAAGAGTTGTACTGCACTGATGAGGATTTTGGCGATATATGGGTTGCGTGCCTGCGACGAGAACCTGTTGATGGGTCATGCAAGAAATGCTGGGCTCTATACTCCATTACCCATCCCGAAAGAACTCTCTCGACACAACATTGGACTGGACTCGTGTTTTTTTATGCGCACCAAAAGAGGGAATGCGTACTGGAAGAACAGAGAACAGATTCTGTACTCCTTCGGGTCCTAACCCATTTTCCATTCATCCTTCTTATAAGGTACATCATGCCTCGTAAGAATTCCAATATGATTTTACACCATATATCACATGGACATCCTCCTCTCATGAGCTACTTTGGATATTGATATCTCATTCATTCAAAATCGGTTTTGAGAATTGTAACGTAGTACGACCATCTACTTGGAACGTAGTTTTCAACAAGTCCAAAATCGTCCCAATCCGAAGATCGAAACTAACTAAAAAGTACGGTCAAACCGGGCTGATTTTCAACAGATCTAAGTATGGACTTCGTGTTTGGTCTCCCCCCTACTCAAAGGCAAGTTGATTCAGTTTTTGTGGTGGTTGACAGATTTTCTAAGATGGCTCACTTTATTCCATGCCGTAAGACTTCAGATGGTGTCCATGTGGCAAATATCTACTTCAAAGAGGTTGTACGCCTAGACGGGGTTCCTTTGTCTATCATCTCAGATCAAGATACAAAGTTTTTATCCATGTTCTGGACTACTTTGTGGCGCCAGTTTGACACTGCTCTCAAGCACAGCAACTCTGCACATCCACAAACGGATGGTCAAACAGAAGCTGTTAATTGTACATTGGGAAATCTGATTCGTTGCACTTGTAATGAACGCCCAAAGCAGCGGGACGTTACCCTTTCACAAACTGAGTTCACATATAACAGTGCAATCCATTCCTACATTGGCATGTCTCCTTTTGCAGTAGTGTATCGTCGACAGCCCAAGATGGCGCTAGACTTGGTATCATTGCCTCATACGCCAGGAGTAAGTACTGCTGCAGAATTACTGGCTGATGATGTTTAGCATGTGCAAGCTGAGGTGAAGGCCAGGTTAGAGAACACCTATTCCAAGCTAAAGAGTGCTGCAGATCATTATCAGCTAGAGAAAATTTTCCAAGAAGACGATATGGTGATGGTGTTTTTTCGGAAACAGCGATTTCCTGTGGGCACTAATAACAAGTTCAAGCCGAAGCGTTATGGCCCGTATAAAGTCATCAAGAGGATCAACAATAATGCGTATGTTATAGACTTGCCAGAGGATATGTCTATTTCTTCAACATTCAATGTTTCTGACATTTCTACTTACTTTCCTCCGGAGCACTTGCAATATCCTCATTTAGACTCGAAGACGACTCCTTTTCAGGGGGAGAGACTGACACAGCACCTGCAGAAGAGCTTGATGATGATTTGGACCATCATGGGTATATGCGTGTGCAGCATGATTTATGTTAAGAGCATGCTATTTTATTTTATTTTATTTTTTAGCTTCAGCATTTCTTATTCGGCTTAAGGAAGTAGCAAGTCTATTAGCTTCAGAATAAGTCTTCCTACTTTAGTGCGAGGTGGGTAGTGAGTTTGTTATTTGTTTCCTGATTTCGTTCCTGCTGTTAGTAAGCATGGCTTACTGGTTTGTTGTTTTTAAATACAAGCCCTGAGGCTTGAGGAGGATGAATAACAAGAAAAACTTTTATCCAAAAACTATTGTGTGTTCTGGTTATTACACTCGTGGATTCGAGTTTGTCTTAGGTTGAGCAATTCAACCTTCATTGGCACTAGAACGATATCTAGTTCTCCCGGTTCAGCTGCGTCAAAAGTTCTGGTTAGTGGGTTAAGCTATTAATGAACCTTCTACGACCATAACCGATTTCCTTTTATTCTCCCAAATTCCAGTATTTCAGTACCGTCCAAACCGTGTTAATCATTGTTATTCCGACCACATTATGAGAGTCTCTGGTAGACCAAGTACGCTAGTAGAAGAAAGGCAGACTGATGCAAAGCTGTTCATGCTCATGAGATTCTCAGAAATTCTACTAGGCATATTGGATTATGAATCTAACTGATTGACTTGTTATACGGATCAACGCAGTTGGGACTTGCTATACTGATCTATGTAGTTGTGACATGTTATACGGATTGCCAGAAATTAAATTATGTTTATTCATTGTGATTCAATTTGAAATATACTTACACCTCTACCTATGCATAAAATTTTTACGTGCATTGAAATATGAACCTATCAATATGACATTAATCTAATTTTTATATCATATAATGAAAAACGAACATAATGTTGTAACTATTAAAAGCCCACTATTAATCATTAGATTTCCATAAATATATAAACTCCTTCATTACCCATTGGAAGCCCACTAAAAGAGTATTTTAAAATTCCAACTTTTGAAAGACCATAATTTAATCAATAGAATTTCATAAACATTCTAATCATTAAAAACTCATACATTAACCTATAAATGTATAATGTCATTCATTACTCTCATAAATGGATAACTCATTGCAAGCCTATCAAGCCTAATGATCAACAAAAAAAATACCTCTTACTCTCAAATTATATATTACCCTCACCGTCTCACAAAAAAACACAATACTTTTTTATTTTTGAATGTCTCATAAAAATTTTAATATTTTCTTATTCAGAAAATTTTTCAACATCGATTTTTTATTTTATATCGTATCAACTCACCCATCGCTATGTATCTTTCCATTTTTTTCTCCATCCCTCCTCTTACACGACCAAGTTGTTTTTGTCACACAAAAATTATAACTTCAAAATAAACGTTTTGCTCGTGAGTTTGAGGAAAAAAAAACTGAAATAAAATGAGTAGAATATAAAAGAAAACAAGAGAAGAGAAGAGAAAGTTGGTAGATATATAATTCTTTTTAATGTTTGTGAGTTGTAGATAGAAAATAATCAACAATTTTTTATATTTTGCTTGTGAAAAAAGAAGGAGAAAAAATTTACAAGGATATCATTTAGCAAACTTATTTATCCAACACTACCCCACCTTAAATTTTTTCCCGTTAGCTACCATTAATTTTGGAGAAAAAAAAAAGAAAAAAAAAGTCATGTTCACTGAACTACAAATTAACCCCAGTTTCATTCAACCCCTCTATCCCCTACCTTCTCTTAGGTTACCGCCGCGGTATTCCTCCTCCTCCCCGCCTCCCCACCGCCCCGCCACCC
>JAOVYX010001644.1:0-12455 GCA_035668315.1 Drosera spatulata | reverse complement strand
AAATAACATTCTGGTCAAGTAGGTAACAAGAAACAGAAGCTATACAGTGTTGACACGAGTTCCAAAATGAATCCGATGACTATGCTAAGGGTTTGGAATGAAGATGCGATGAATTCCTCTCCAAAATCCCTTCTTTACATCGCCTTTCTTCTCCTCCTCCTTCTCTACCATCACCAAGCCCTTCTCTGCCGAATATCATGTCCATTCAACCCTAGGAAGGGTTTATATAGGCATGGGAGCGTAACAGAATTGATCGGAGGGACGAAACTCAACATTTTGCATCTGGGATCTCGTCGTGCCCGCGACGAGGCTGTGTCGCGCCCGCGACAGGATAAAAATGTGGATTCCTGAGAAATGCAGCGTCGCGCCCTCGACGCTTGGTGTCGTGCTCGCGACCATGCTCTGCCCGTGACCAGGGCATCGTGCCCGCGACACCTGTGAACTGTTTTCCTAAAACTAAAAATAAAAATAGCAAACAACGTCCAAAAATTCCCAAAACTTATACATAGCATCTAAACACACAAATCTAGCTAATCATGATGAAAGTTTACCGAAAGAACTCTCGAAGCACGTGAAACGGTGATGAAATGTGAAATGCAGCTCTTCAAGTTCGTGGATTTCCATTCTCTTGATTCTTCTTCAATTATGCTTCAAAATTCCATGCCAATCTGCCATAAAATATCAACACAAAGCAGTACCAACATTCCAAGGCAAAACGACACTAAAAATGCAATTTAGACAATTTGAAAATGATGTGTGATTTCACACACATCAGCTAATTGTTCGATCCATTCAGAAATCTCATCTTTTCCATCTAAAATAAGTAATCCATGGCAAATCCAACTGAAGAAACTTTGGATCCATCAAATCGAACCAGACAAATGACGCAAGAATCCTCAATTGATTCCTCAGATGAGCTCTACCTTCAACATTCCGATCATCCTAATTGTTCCGTCATGACTAAGCCGCTAGATGGAGACAACTACGGACATTGGAAGAGAGCTATAGAAGTGTCCTTACTTGAGAAGAATAAACTAGGTTTTGTAAAGAGGACGTCCAAGAAACCAAGTGCTGATTCTGGACAGTTGCTGTAATGGGAACGATGTAACAATATTGCAATTTATTGGCTTTTACATTCTGTTGTGAATGAGATTGTGAAAAGTGTGTTGCATTGTGAGAATGCTACTGAGATATGGAATGAGTTGGAAGAAAGATTTGGGCAAGCGAATGGTGCGAGGATATTCCAGGTTCAAAGAGATTTGTGCCAAATCTCGTTGGGAAATCAATATGTATCGAGTTTTTTCACTAAGATAAAGCGACTTTGGGATGAATATGGGGCATTAATCAAGATTCCTTCGTGTACATGTGGTGCGAGCAAGGAAATTGGGTCACTTTTGTAGAATCAAAAGTTGATGCAATTTCTGATTGGGCTCAATGAGTCTTATAGGACTGTAAGGGGGAATATAGTAATAACCCTCTACCCACGGTATCTCAAGCGTATCAATTAGTGTTGCAAGAAGAGAAGCAACATGCCATTTATTCAGAATGATGCAACAACCTCATATTCAAGAAATGAGAAATATGGAAAGAATTAGTCAAAAGAAGCTGTGTCTAGAAAAGAAATAGACAAGAAGGGGCAACAATTCTGTAGATATTGTAGAAAACAAGGTCATCTGATCGAGAAATGTTTTAAACTACATGACTTTCCACCTTGGAATGGCAATCAAAAGAATAAAAGGATAAATGCAAATATGACTTTTTTTTTTTTTTTTTTTGAAAAGGCAGATATGACTTTTAGTCATGAAGAGGATAGCCTTTCCGGAGAAGAGAGTAAAGATCATGGGAATGACTCAGATAAAGTAGGTTGTTCTGGTTGGACAAATATAGGGCTGAGTAAGGATCAATTTGGACAGTTAATATCTTCTTAGCAAGCTAGGGATACAGAAATGGCATTTGGGTTCAAACACGAAGAGCACAACATGCAATTCTATGCTAGCAGGTATTGAAGTTTGACTCTTTCACCTATAATAATTTGAATGAATGGATACTCAATAGTGGTGCTAGTGACCACATTGGTCCCAATTTGAACCTATTTGAAAGCTACAGACCTGACCCTTCTCCTTGTTCAATTACAATGCCAAATGAAAAAAGAGCTGATGTTATGCATATAGGGACAATGCATCTAAGTCCTGAGATAAGGCTAACTAATGTGCTTCATGTGCCTGAGTTTCTTTTCAAATTTCTGTAAGTAAGTTTGCCTTAGAAACCACCGGACAAGCAATTTTTCACTCAAAACCTTGTCTCCTCCAGGTCTCTTCAACGAGGAGGCAAGTGGTGATTGGTAAACACAAAGAAGGGCTATACTATGTTACCAAGACACAGATGGGTCATAATGACCAAGAAATCTTCAGTTCCTTTACATGTAGTAGTAATGAAAGCCTTATTTCTAATGCACAACTCTGGCATCATAGCCTTGGATTTGCTTCTGTTGGACCAATGAATTGTATATATGCTTTTTCTTCATTGAATAATAGCTTGCTTCCTGTATGTACGATATGTGCAAAACCAAAATAGCATAAATTTCCTTTTTCCACCAGCTTTATAAAATCTTGAGTATTAGAATTGTTGCATATTGCTATATGGGGACCATATCAATATCCAACATGTGAGGGATATAGATACTTCCTTTGTATGTGGATGATTTTTCTTAGGACACTTGGGTCCATCTTATGCGTCATAAAAGCAATGCTTTGACTTTATTGAAGTCCTTTGTCCTATTTGGTGAGACACAGTTCAAGACCAAAATTAAGATTATTAGGTCAAACAATGGGATGGAGTTTTCCAGTTTTGAAGCCTTAGAATTTTACAATGCAAAAAGGATACGACATCAGACCTCTTGTGTCTACACACCGCAACAAAATGGGTTGTGGAGAGAAAACATAGGCACTTGCTTAAAATAGCAAGTGCCCTTTATTTTCAATCTGGATTACCTATTAGGTAGTGGGGAGAATGCATATTGATTGTTACTTGATAAACCGTTCGCCTTCTTCTGTACTAGAGCATAAGACACCATATGAGATCTTATACAGCATGAAGCCAAATTATTCACATCTTAAAGCTTTTGGTTGTCTTTGTTATGTATACTGTATGCCATAATCTAGAGATCGTTCTCACCTAGGGGAGAGCCTTGTGTTTTTATAGGGTACTTTTATAGTAAAAAAGGATATAAGGTGCTGAACTTACATATTTTTGAAATTTCAGAATCAAGAGATATATCCTCTCATGAGAATATGTTCCCTTTCCATAACCTTAAAGGGTCAGATTTGCATATACCCCTCCCAATACCTTCTCCTAAATCAAAATGAGAATCAGGAAAAGGGACCATCTCCTAAAAATTTAGAAATGACACAGGATAGTCCTGTATAGGATACGGCTGCACTAGGAAATAACATCAGGCATTCCTCTAGACCCTCAAAACCACCCACATATTTGAAAGACTATCACCTAAAAAATTAGGAAATTTCGTAAAATTCCATTGTCTTTCTGCCATAACCCAGCAAAAAATTAATAACCTTGAAACCTATATTGAACCCTTCTCTTATAAGGAGGTTGTAAGTAATCCAGAATGGGTAAAAGCAATGGACAAGGAATTAGAGACATTATCTGTCAATAGAACTTTGGATTCGGTTGATTTACCACATAAAAAAAGGGCCATAAGATCCAAATGGTTTTACAAGATAAAATTAATATCAGATGAAACATTAGAGAGGTATAAGGCACGACTAATGACAATTGGATATTCACAAAAAGCAGGGGAGCATTTTCATGAAACGTTCTCCCCTGTGATTAAAATGGCAACCATTAGGACCCTTATTGCAGTTGCAGCATGCAGAAACTGGGCATTACACCAATTAGATGTGAACAATGCATTGTTGCATGGAGATCTTCTTGAAAATGTCTATATGAAGCCATCTCCAGGTATGGATAATCCTTTAAATAAAGTTTGCCAGCTTAGAAAGTCCTTTAAGGGCTAAAACAAGCTTCGAGGCAATGGTTTGACAACTTGTGTCAAACATTAAAGATGCATGGATTTGTTCAGTCAAGGAATGACTATTCTCTTTTCATTAGAAACTGTCCTGCTCACGTCACTATCATAGCAGTATACATTGATGATATTCTCATCACAGGCTCAGATATGGAGTGCATTACTGCAATAAAAAGATACCTTGATTCTATATTTAACATTAAGGATCTTGGGCCGTTGCATTATTTCTTAGGATTAAAGGCTAGCCACTGCACTGATGGAGTAATTTAGCTCAGAAAAAGTTCATTGAAGAACTTTTAAGAAACTTTCCACCACCAGGATCTCATATTAGCTCTACGCCTCTTCTTTTGGACTGGTAAGTATCAAATGATACTTCTCCATACATGGATGATCCTACTCTATACAGAGTCCTTATTGAAGAGCTAAATTTCTTGACTCAAACAAGGCCTGATATATGTTATGCTGTGCAGACACTTAGTCAACACATGCAAAAGCCTACTGAACACCATATGCAGGGGATTAACCACTTGTTCAGGTACATAAAAGGCATAATAGGTCGAGGAATATTGCTTAAAGCCACAAAGAAGTTACATCTAAGGGTTTTTAGTGACTCAGATTGGCATCATGTCCACTCTCTAGAATATTAGTCACAAGATATATTATGTTGCTAGGAGATTCACCAATAAGTTGGAAATCTAAGAAACAAAACATAGTATCAAAGTCCACTTCTAAAGCAGAATATTGGGCCATATCCCAGGCTGCTTCAAAAGTGACCTAGTTGGTTCGATTATTAGAAGAACTTGGTGTTTTTGACTTGAAACCTGTGTCCTTACATTGTGATAACTTGTTGCATTACACATTGCACAAAATCCTGTTTTTCACAAGAGAACCAAGCATATAGAAATAGATTGTCACCTCATAAGGGATAAAGTGCATGAGGGTTTGATTAGTCTTTCTTATGTCTCATCTAACAAGCAGCTTATAGATGTGTTTACCAAGACATTGCGAAGGTATCAACACAGGACATTGCTAAAGGAAATGGGAATTTATCCTTTTACACTGCAAAATAATTCAGTTTTTCATGATCAAAGTTACCTTAAGAATGATGACAAATGAAGAAGAAAGGCTTGACATGAAGCTGCTTGAAGTTCATCAAATAGATCTGTAAGGGATTTAATGTCTAAAAGTGAAGTTTTCCTGATTTGTAAGCTGGATATGGGTTGAATGCTGCTTTGCAACCACAAATCACATGATCAAGACCCCTGTCCAGCTTGGGGAGGGGGGGGGATTGTTGTAAGTGAAGAAATTGTTGTAAGAAAGAGAGAGAGAACATATTGTCAAGATAAGTGAAAACACTCTTTTCTTAAGATCGATTTGCCCCGTTTTGTGCACACAGGCTATGGCAAACAACCTCTATGATACAACGACTACGTATACGATAAAGTTGCACTCCTTTTTTCTCATACACAGACGTACCTTTAGTGCTTTGATGTTTCTGAGAAGAATAGAAGAACAGAAAGATAGAAGTACTCAACGTTTCTGGATTCTGCTACACAGAAAGAACACAAAGGAATGCAGCACGTAGATACGCTCATGCGTAAACCAAGAGAGGAAGAGAGGAGATCACAACACGTCGATACAGTCGTGTGCAAAAAAAAAAAAAAAAAAGAGGGAGAAGAGAGTCAGAGTGTGCGAATTGTGTTCCAGGAGATGCATATTTATATAGCGAAAAAGTCAATGGAAGTCTAGCAGACGTCTTTCTTGGCACGTTTTTGGGAAAAAGGCAGCCCCAATGCCCAGCGAGCCCAAAAAACGTAATTGATCCAACAACATAGACTATAGGCCCTATTCGCGCAACCCAGCCCAAGAGGCCAAGAAGCCAAGAGGCCCAACGGCCACGACCCGACCCGGTCCGGCGCGCGCGCACGTGTGTGTTAACTAAGGCAAGTCTAGGTCCTCTTCCACACACAAAATTGGGTACCCCCAAGGGGCCCAACCCTTATCCTCATATTCCCACTTATAAACTACACTTCTACCAACACAAACTTCCATGTGATTTTAGCAACTTTTTGCTACATCCAAACCACATTCAATGCATCAACATCACACTTTGAGCATCAATTTCTCATTCACCCTTTATGAGTTTTGAGAAAATAATTATATCACGTTCACCTTCAATGAACTTAGATTGCATTAAACTCAAACTACCTCCGAACCGGAGTCGCTGACCCACATTAAATTATGGTCAAACTTACTCAAAAAACACATACTAAAATCCAACAATCCCCTACATGAATGAAAATTGATAGATACAGACTAAGAAACATTCAAAGAGACAGAAATTCCATCAGGATAAGTAGCTTGTGGCTTTGAACCTTCCTTAGTAGAATACTATTCGACTTACTAGGCTAATCAGTAAACATAATGTCTTGAACTGTTCAGCCGTTTGTGTAAGCCAAGAAATAGTACCTACACAACTTCTACTTTGGCACTTCAGGTACTCAGTTGTGTTCATTACGGCCTTGGACCATGTTGGATTCATAAGTGTTTTCATTTGAAGCGGCCATAGTTTACACTTATATGCCTCTGTATCATGTGGAGTCATTAAAAGCCTTTACTTATCCTTTACCCCTCGCTGCACTTTATGTCATAGGAATGAGCGAAAGGTTTCTCTTTCAAAGTGCTCTTTAGAACCTTGATAACTTACTTGTCCTATTGAACCAAGTTCTTGGGATCTCCAGTCATATTGGTTGGGTATACATTAATTTGGTTCTGTATTGATGAATTTTAACCACATTCCCCTCTACAGGCTTTCAACCTGATCTCTAAATAACACTTTTGTTAAAAGATATCTACGGAGATCACACCGCTTGAGATCAGTAGCCTTATGGTCTTATGTCTTCGACGTATATGTCGAGATTTGCCATTATACATTTTATTTTGTGCCTAACCAATTGCTGATTGATTATCATAATGAATCATAATTGCTGGCATAGGTTTCTCCTAAACTGGAATATCCTCTAGGAAGCTATAGAGCCACTCTGCTTCTGCTACTGCTTGATCCAAAGCCATGAATTAGTGGAGTGAGCAATGCAGGTTTGCTTGGAAGATTTCCACGGCACTGCAGCTCCTCCAATGGTAAACACATAACCATTGGTGAACTTAGTGTCTCTTATATCCGATATCCAGTTTACATCACTGTATCCTTCTAATACTGCTTGATATCTTGTAAATTGTAATCCAAGATTCATAGTGTATCTTAGATACCTCAAGACTGTGACTAAAGCTTTCCAATGGTCAGCACTAGGGTTTGTTATAAACCTGCTAAGACGGTTCACTGCGCAAGCAATGTCAGGTCTTGTGCAGTTCATGATATACATCAGATTGCCCAGTATATGTGAATATTCTAACTGAGACACTGGTTCACCTCGATTCTCAAATAGGTGCATGTTTGGATCAATTGGCGTTTTAACTACAGTACCTTCGACAGCATTAAACTTTCTAAGTACTGTCTCAATGTAATGAGACTGCGACAAGGCAAGTCCTTCTGAGGTCCTTAGGATTTTTAATCCTAAAATGACATCAAAATGCTTTTTTAGTATTTTTTTCGTCTCTATAATCATCTCATTATTTCAGCTCATGATTAACATTTCATCCACGTATACACACACTATGACAGTCCCTATAGGTGTGCTTTTGAAGTAGACACATTTGTCTCCTTCATTTATGCTAAAACCATTTGACAATATTGTTTTGTCAAAATTTTCATGCCACTGTATAGGGACTTGTTTGAGCCCATATAGAGACTTCACAAGTCTGCACACCTTATTTTCTTGTCCAAGAACAATAAATCCTTCCGATTGTTCCATGTAAATTTCTTCCAACAATTCTCCATTCAAGAATGCTTTCTTAACATCCATTTGATGGATCTCCATGTTATTTAGAGCTGCTACTACAACGAGCACTCTAATAGACGTCATTCTTGATACAGGAGCGAAGGTATCGAAATGATCAAGACCTTCCTTTTGTTTATAGCCTTTGGCTACCAATCTCGCCTTGTACTTATCAACAGTACCGTCGGGCTTAAACTTTTTCTTCAGTATCCATTTACAACCCAAAGGTTTTGTACCTGGTGGTAAATCTATCAGCTCCCAAGTATGATTTTGCATAATAGATTCCAACTCACTATTAATGGCTTCTTTCCAGAGCGGAACATCTGAACATGACAAAACCTCTTTAATTGACGTTGGTTCTTGATCTTCCATCATAAACCTATCAAAGTCTGGACCAAAACTCTTGGTCTTTCTTGATCGTTTGCTTCTTCTAGATTCTACATCCTATTGATGTGAATTATTGGAGGTTTCTCGAGGTCTCGTTTGAGATTTTGTTTCTTTCCTTCCTTTATAAGGAAATATTTCTTCAAAGAAAACAGCATTCCTTGATTCAATTATCGTTCCTTCTTGTATCTCAGAGGTTTCTGATCTGTGCACAAGGAACCGATAAGCACTATTGTTATGTGCCTATGCAATGAATATACAATCAATAATTTTGGGGCCTATCCTCACTTGCTTAGGCTTTGGTATTACTACCTTAGCCAAGCACCCCCACACTTTGAGATATTTGTAGGAAGGTTTATAGCCTTTCCATAACTCATGAGGAGTTTTATCACTACTTTTATGTGGAATTTTATTCAAGATATGATTAGTAGAGAGTATAGCCTCCCCCCACAAATTCTGGGGTAAACCAGAACTTATCAGCATGACATTCATCATTTCTTTCAATGTACGATTCTTGCGTTCAGCAATGCCATTTGATTGTGGTGAATAAGATGCTGTCGTTTGATGAATAATGCCTACCTCATTGCAGATTTCATCAAAAGGAGCGTCATATTCTCCACCTCTATCACTACGAATACTCTTTATTCGTTTAACTTCAACCTTGTACTGCTTGAATGCTTCAAGAGCTTCATCCTTACTTCGCAACAAGTACACATAGCAGTACCTCGTGCAATCATCGATGAAAGTAATGAAATACTTTTTCTCACCTCGAGTTTGCACAAACTTTAAATCACAGATATCACTGTGAATAAGTTCTAGAGGCGTAGTATACCTTTTAACCGAAGGGAAAGGACTCTTTGTTACTTTAGCCTCTACACACATCTCAAATTTATGTGGATCTACTTTAAACTTTGGAAGCAGGTCCATACTTATCAATCTTTTGATAGTATTGTAATTGACATGTCCAAGTCTTACATGTCATAAATCAGAATACACAAGCAAATAAGAAGAAGGATTATTATTATTACTAATCATCGTCTTGCGAGATACAAACATACAATTGACCTTAAACATGCCATTACATACATAACCTCGGCCAATGAAAATGCCATTTTTGGCCAGAACAAACCTATCTGACTCAAAAATCATTCTAAATCCTGCCTTAGACAATAATGATCCCGACACTAAATTCTTCCTAATGTCAGGAACATGCAATACATTCTTAAGGGTAAGTTCTTTTCCTGAAGTAAGTTTCAGTATAACAGTTCCTTGTCCTGGGACAACAGATGATGAAGAATTACCCATGTACAATGCCTTATCATCAATAGGCGTATAGTTAGAGAACGTTCCCTTGTCTGTGTAAGTATGGTTGGTGGCTCCAGTATCCACGAATCATTCTCTTGTGTTCTCGACCATGTTGGCCTCCAGTATGACTGCACAAAGACTCAGCTCGGATATTCCTGTGGACATGTCCTTGCTTTCGGCCAGGTTGACTCTTCCTTGACCGTCCTTCTTAGCTTTGTAGTCTTTAGCCCTGTGGTTGGGCTTACCACACACGAAGCAGTTGTCTTTGAACTTCTTCATCTGTCCTTGCTTCTGCTTACCGGGTTGCTTCCTCTTAAGGCTTGTCCTGGGTTCCACCAGATTGGCTCTTGCCTCCAGTGGCATTTTACCCGTCTTCCAATCAGCAAGACGGTTGTCCTCCTCGATCCTTAGACGGACGATGAGATCTTCAAGTTTCATCTCCTTGCACTTATGCTTGAGATAATTCTTAAAGTCTCTCCAGGAGGGGGGCAACTTCTTAATAATGGCAACAACCTGAAAAGTCTCACAGATTTTCATACCTTTCGCCAGTATGTCATGGATGATGATTTGGATCTCTTGGATCTAACTTATCACCGTTTTGGAGTCCACCATCTTGAACTCCAGGAAGCGCGTCACCACGAATTTCTTTGATCTAGCGTCCTGGGTTTTGTACTTCTTCTCCAAGGACTCCCAAAGAGATTTGGCGATCTCATACGGACTGTACATATTGTAGAGTGTGTTATCCAGTCCGTTCAGAATGTAATTGCGGCATAGGAAGTCCTTGTGCTTCCATGACTCCAACAACACTATCTTTACTGGGTCGTTCTCTTCCGCATTAAGTTGTAGCAATTAACATTACTATTAGTGTTATGTGCATATCCAATGAACAACGCTCCAACAACACTATCTTCATAGGAACTTGATTGCATTGTCTACGGCTTCTGACTACAAGTCCTACAGATCTCTATTGCTACAACGAAGTAATATTGATCTCTTTACTATTGTATTCCTACGTGTGTGATCAAGTTAGTAACACACATTAGTTTCTGTCGGTGTATACAGAACAAATGGCAACTAAGGTTTCAAATATTGTTACTGGAACAAGCACAAACTCTCCTCGTGTGGTTGTGGCATATAGTGCACCGGAAGAGGCCGGAGAAGTTCATTGGAGTGGACTTCAAGAGATGGCAACAGAAAATGTTGTTCTATCTCACAACCCTTAGTCTGGCAAAGTTCCTGACTAAAGAGAAACCACAACTTAATGCTGAAGAGAACGACCCTATGAAGATATTGTTGTTGGAGTCATGGAAGCACAAGGACTTCCTATGCCGCAATTACATTCTGAACGAACTGGATAACACGCTCTACAATATGTATAGTTCGTATGAGACCGTCAAATCTCTTTGGGAGTCCTTGGAGAAGAAGTACAAAATCGAGGACGCTAGATCAAAGAAATTCATGGTGACGCGCTTCCTGGAGTTCAAGATGGTGGACTCCAAAACGGTGAGTAGAATAGCATGCACGAGAATAGCTGCCCTACCTCACTAGTATGATAAATCTGACATAATGAATGTCTACAGGTACCGGTTACCATAAAAATAAAAATAAAAGCACAAGTAATTATCATTATTATTAATTATAAAAACAAGCAAAATATTTATGATGACAAAAATATGTTTATTTGAATTCTATATGTCTAACTCAAAGAATAAAAGTGTAAATAGGATCAGAATAAACAACGATGTAACTTATGAGAATCTCCAACATCAAGACCTTGGTTTTGATCGCAACATACGTGACATTTAAATTAGGATAACTCGATGTAATAATCCCTTGATCATGACCTTGATGTGTCAAATCTGAAAAAGAAACTCGTATATAGATAAGAACTAGTTTGTGCACCCGTGTTTAAGCACCAAATTGGATTTGACTATTGTCAGTTTATAGAGACGGTAAAACTAAAAGCTAACCTTGAATCAAGATCTGAGGGACCTCCCTACTCCTCTAAATAAACACATGTCTGAAAAGAATCCTCCTAACCAATCGATCATCATGACAATGTTCCAAAAATTATGACAAGGGGTGAACCAACAATTAAAAGAAATCGTCCAAGAGAAGTTGGCCTTCTTCATTGATAGGTTATTGTCGCGTCTGGATGTGGCGCTCTAGGAGTTCACAGAAAGAGTGGCACCTCAAAACCCAACGGATCTCCAATACTAAATCAATCGTGCGGAAGGTGAAGAACCAAGGGATCTCGTAAAGATCACTCAATTTGTACTTAGAAAAAGACTTCCTCAAATTAAAATTGATACTGAGGTGCTTGAGATATTTAGATAATTTCTAGTTTAGGTCTTCAAGTGTTGCTTAAGCTGGTTAGGAAAACAAGACAACCTATTCTAACAGATCAGATGGTACATAGAGGAAGGAAACATGTGTCTAATTTTTTATGGATGTAGAGATATCCAACCTTCGATTGAGGAGTTCTCGTTTACAAGAACCGGTGATATGCAATACAAGCAAAGGGTGAGACATGAATAAAAAGCTATTTCATGCACATGATGCAAATTGTGGGAGTATGATGCGAGCTCATATAAGCCGACTACTGATTCTTCATCAAGTTTTAGCTAAACTGAAATTAGTCTTGCTGGACCTTTATGCATTTTCTTTGGACAATATTGCTGAAATTAACCTTGCTAAATTCCTCGAGGCACTTCTTCACATTTATGAGTATAGTCATGAGTGATGCGTGCCGTCGTAAGCACGTCAAATTTATATTTAAGAACACCCACTTCACTCTATAAATATGGAGTTAAATATAGTAGTGGAAG
>JAOVYX010001643.1:2311-12458 GCA_035668315.1 Drosera spatulata | reverse complement strand
AAACTTATTTGTTATTAATGAACATTTCATTAGGCAAGAATTGTTTGTTAGAATATCTATGCACGTAAGTTTCATAAATCAAAGAATGCTAAGGTCTCTAATTATAAAACATTCTCCATAAATGTTGATTATCAAAAGACAAATCATAATCAATCTATAGGTAGATCAATTCATAACACAACTATTTTCATCAATCTAAGTCATATTTTGCATTTAGTAACACCAAACTAGTAACACCAACTATTTTTACACTTAGAAAAAAAGTCTCTTAAACGTCCATATGTAGCATTGGTAAGGAACATCCTTATAGCTTCAAGTCTGGCTACAAGAGCAAAAATCTTATCAAAATCAATTCCTTTCTCTTGTAAATATCTTTTAGCAATCAATCTGGCTTTGTTTTCGATAATCACCCCATTTTCATTTGTTTTGTTTCTAAAGACCCATTTACAGCCTACCACTGGATAATCTTTTTGTCTTGGAACCTGATATCATACTTCATTTCTTTGGAACTCGTTTAACTCCTCCTGCATGGTATCTATCTAGTTTGAGTCACTTAAGGCCTGCTTGATGGGTTTTTGTTCCATTTCTGAGATGTAGCATATGGACATGCATTCTCTTGTTGTTGCTCTTCTGGTCTGCACTGGGGCATCCTTATCTCCAATGATTACATCCTGAGTAGCAGTCTTTATCCACCATCTTTTGTCTTGTGGTTCGTCAATTCAGATCTCCTCGAGTTGTTGCTGACCTGTAGTTGAATCTTGTTCTACTGTAGTTTCCATTTCTTCTACATCAGGTGCAGATGGCTTATCTTTTACTATATCTTCTAAACCCTAGTCTGCAATCTAATCATCGCCTACACAGCTACATTTCTCATCAAAAACGTCAGCAATAAGAGGAGAACTAATAATTTCATCAAAGAAAACATGTACTGACTCTTCTACAAGTCATGTTCTTTTGCTATAAACTCTTAAAACTTTTGTAAAGACCCAAAAAATTTAAGATAATTTATTTTCTCAAAAAAAAAAAATAACATATTATTAAACGTCGTAATTTATATAACAGAGTTTTAATATTCGTTTTTGAAAATCATGATAAAAATATGGTAAGAACCCGAAAAATTTCCTAAAATTTAGTTTCACAATAATTAATGTGAATAGTAAATAATTGTATGTTAAAATTTATTTTACGAGGTTAAAAGGCTTGTTTTACGATATAATAAGGAAAAAATATAAAATATGAATGAAATGCAACCCTCATACGCAAATACCAAAAAATACTAATTTAATACGAAAATATTGTATTTATACGAAAATGACCTAAACCTAATTTTGGCACTTATTTTCCTTTATGTAAATTTCTACTCCACCTAAATTAAATTACTTACCCACTAATTACCTACTAAACATCCACTAATTATCCGGTAAAACTATTTAATTTTTTCTTCTTGAAAAATTTCTTACAAACATAAAATACTTCTTGTCATGCAAGAGAAGAGTTAAGAAAGAGAAGAGAACAATGAGAGTTTGAGGAGAAGAGGAGAAGTTAGGGTTATTACAGTTCTTGTTCGTGCTTGATCATGTGCTTGATTGTGGTATTTGACGCATTGCTTCTTGATCCATATTCATAACAAGTGGTATCAGAGCTCCAGGTTACATCACGCAGGCGAAAGTTTGGTTAAGATGAAAGATTGGAACTTTGGAATTAAAGTCGAATTTTTTGATAAAGATTGTAATTTTTCGGAGTTGGCAAGTTTCGTAGACGGGAGGATAGTGAATATTATGAAGTTCGAGATCGAGTCGTTAGATAGGAAGATGAATTTTAGTATCTGACAGAACACGATCAAGGATATCTTATTCCTGCAGGGACTTTCAAAGGCACTAAAAGGGTAGAAACCCGTTGATATGAAGATGAAAGATTGGGAGGAGATGAAGGAGAAAGCGACGGCTATCAGTCACTTTAGTCTCTCGCCAAAGATGAAATACGAGGTTTCGACGGAGACTTCTCCCAAGGTGTTGTGGGAGAAACTGGAGAAGATTTATATGCCGAAGTCATTGTCAAATCGTCTATCATTGAAGATTGATTTGTACGATCTCCAGATGAAATAAGGTACAAACTTGAAAGATCATTTATCAGAGTTTAATAGGTTGACAACTCAGTTGATCAGTTTGGAAGTGAAGGTGGATGATGAAGATCAAGCGTTGATCTTATTAAAGTCACTTCCGAGTTCTAATTCTACACTCAAGACTACCTTACTTATCGGGAGAGATAATTTGAAAGTTGAAGATAGGACTTCTGTGGTGCTTGATACGAGCAAGTTAAACCAAATTCTTGTCAACGAAGCAGAAGGCTTCGTAGTAAGGTCCAAGTCCAAGAGAAGGACGAAAGATTAGACTCAGGTGGTGTGCTATAAGTGCCATAATATTGGACACTATATGACAGAGTGTCGAGAGAATAAGTACAGAGGAAGAAAATCGCATTCTGCCAGTGTTGTAGGAGTAGACGATAGCGATTGAGAGCTCTACATGGGCTCACAATCATCAGACTCCTAGAAAGATTTTACGACAAGAAAAGGTATCGATTCTAATTGGATTGTTGATTCAGGATGTTCTTTCCATATTTTCTAGAGTAGAGATCATTTTCATAAGTTTTTGCCCAATAGTGAAGGTTCCATATGGTTAGGTAATGGTTCGACATGCAAGGTTCTTGGAATTGGCATCAAGATATTTGATGGGATTGTGCGTGTCTTGGGAGGTGTCAGATTTGTTCTTAGCGTGAGGAAAAATTAATCTCAGTTGGTCAGTTGGATTTCAAGTGTTGTAGGATGTTTGTAAAGGGTAGAGTGATGAAGGTATGTAAAGTTTCCATGGACGTGGTAAAGGTTCAGAAAATGGTCAACCAGTTTAGGTTGATTGGGAACATGGTTGTGGCGATAGAGCTTTAAGTATAGTCGTACAGGAGCAAAGACAAAAGCCTATATAGGAGCATCAAGAAGTTGAGGGATGGTTCAATTGACGTGGTCTCTGGTTGTTCCCGCACATTTAATGAAGATCCAATTAGTCATCAACAGTCTATCAGATTTGATGGAGCCAAAGTCGCATAGTCTAGATTATGCAAGATTCATATAGCACAAGTGGTGCAGACGACGAAGGGCTTGAGTAGCACAAGTGGTGCAGATGCCAAAGATTAGCAGATGATGAAGAAAACTGACGATAGATCTTCAAGGAAGACTGGTCAGTACAGGTGGGTGTCAAAGAAGGAAGCTAAGGTGGTGGGCCTCACCTTCGAGGTCTCATGATCCCAAAAGAAGATTTTGTGGTGGAGCCCCCCATCACAGGGAATGGGGTGCATGGTCGTGCCCAGATAAGGTACGAATTAACTTCTCAATCAGCAGTTGCTATGCATGACGGCTGAGGCCGTGCATACACTGCACGGGCCGTGTGCCTCTTTTGTTTCTCCAGATCTTTTTAGTTTGTTTTTTTAAGTGGAACAATCAGATTTTAGGGTTTACTCTTTTTATTTGTGGGTCTATAAATACACCCATGTATTAGGTTTATTTGGTAAGAATGAGAGAGATTTTTTTTAGGGTTTGAGCGAAACATAAGGTGAGATTGTAGAAGTTAGAAAAGACTAACTAGTTGTAATCTGTTGATTGATTAGTGGTTTTTTTTTTTTTTGTGGGTTTTTATTCCCCTTGAGGATTTTTACCACATTAAATCTGTTGTAATCTTGAGGGTTTTTTTTTTTGTTTGTGGGTTTTTCTTCCCCTTGAAGTACGAACAAGAACTGTCGTTACAGTTCTTGTTCGTACTTCATCATGTTGTTGATTATAGTATTCGACACATCTGTTTCTCGGTTTAAATTCGTAATAGATATACCTGTTATCTTCTATTTTTATGAGTATTGGGATGCTCCCTTTTCCATTAACAAGGATCTTTGAATGATCTGAATAAGTCACCTCACTAACAACAAACTCGTCTATCTCATTGAAATTCTCTTTGGCATTGAAAATGTGATTGCTTGCTTATAAGTACAAAACCAAGTATCCTGGTTCTCGGTTTCATGAACCTTGCACACAACAGTAGTAGTAGAATCATTTTCTTGGTATTCAATTGCAAAATTGCTCCTATGCTACATACTAGTCAAACTTGCTTTGACAAACATATGTAGTGGTCATGCCTACCATAGTGAAAACGCTATATCTGAAGTCTATCCCTTGAGTTACATCTATCATGTCCTCATTCTCATGGTCCTTCACCTCTTTCTAACGCGACTGCTCTTGATTAGTCTCATGATCTTGATGTTCATGCCTTCTTTAGTAAGATGATCTTTCACGTCATCTATTAGGACTTGAATTACCTCTGAAGCTTTCACTTCCTGCCATCTTTGTCCTCCAACTCTTCATCTATCGCCTCTGACATACAACTGAATTTGGAGTGCTTCCTTCAAGCTCTCACTTTGATTTTGATTCTAATTCATTCATGGCTCACGCACATGCAAAAATTCTTGCAGCTTATTCATGGAGATAGTTGAAATATCCTTTGATTCTTTGATTGCCACTATAGTATCATCGAATATAGATGTTAAGATCTCAAGAGCATCTTCATAATTTAAAAGCATTTTCAAGTGTTTTTCTATTTATTTTTATCATATTTTTAAGCGTTCGAACACAAGTGAAGTAATCAGAAATTGATTCTTTAATTCATATTTTCACCTTCAAGTTTTCAAACTACGAATGTAGAGCTGGAAGACGTACCGTTTTTTCATTGTCTGCACCTTGATAAGAGTTTCTTAGAGCCTCTCATGCTAACTTCAAAGATTTTTCTTCAATGATATTCTCGAACTTATACTGTTTTACTCCTTGGTAGATCAAGAATTATCATTTCTTGTCCTTGTCCTAATGCCCTTTAGTTTATTTTGTTTGAGTATTTAATACCGTTGTTTTTGTAGCCTGTGATTTTTGCTCAACATATGCACCTTTGATAATCTCCCATAAATTTTGCAATCCATTCAACACTTTCATTTCTACACTTTAATCATCATAACATGATTGTGTCAACTTAGGATGCACTTGGTAGCAAGGACATGATAAACTATTATTATTAGGGAGCCTATGTATCCTTTTCTACTAAGTTATGATGATGTTTGGTAATACTAGGATAAACGTAATAAAAGAATAAAAGTGATAACAATTGGTAGTGGTGATGGTTGACTTTAGGCGATGATAGTCGACGGTTAGCAGCGGGCGGCCATGGGCATTGGTCGGCGACAATCAATGGTCGGGAGAAGGGCTTCTATGGTCTTTTTGTAAGGGCGACGAGCTTTTGTCATGGAAGACGACGAGCAACGAGCAATAACAGGCGATGGGTGAAGGGCGGTAGTTATTAGACACGGGTAACGATGGTCAACGATAATCTTGACCAAGTGCATTAGGAGATGCCGACGGTTGGTGATGTATGGTGGCAGCCATCGATGGGTGACGACGGACGAGCAACAACAAAAACAATGATAAGTGGTACAATAATTAGTATAGTGCAAATCTCTTACCCAACCGAGTTAGACTATTAATGATAAAAGGAGAGATGTCACTAATAATGGGAGATCAGAGATATTAACTTTTTCTTTTAACTAGCCCACAAAGTTCAATAAAGTGACTTATTGTGCATCTATAGTCGTAATGTCTGAAAAGGTCGTTAAACACTTCAAATTAATCCCTTCAAAACGTAGTAGTGGCGATTAGGGATCGTTCCCACGGAGAGAGCTGAAATGAAAAATAGAACCAATAAATATGAATATTCCTAACTTCAATTAAGCTCCATTTATATGGGAAAAATAAGTTGATTGAAGAACTAAAAAAAAAAACGGATAGATAAAACTAAAGAAAATTGAAAATTTAATAAGGATCACATGCGATCATTCATAATCAATGAATAGAGTTTTGATGAAGTTCCTGATATTCACGACTCAATTCTGGCGTACGTTGACAATGGCCGTAGATCGATCATCTCCATCTCGAAACGTTGTAGATCTGATTTCTAGGGTATGGAAAGCGACGTCCCTTCTTTGTAATTTGATCTCTTTTTCTCTGATGATGTCAAGGTATTTGTAGGAAAGTAATAAAAATAACCAATCATCGTCAAATATCTGATTTAAATTACGAAAGATAAGCAATACGGAGATTACGCACGGCCGTGTCAAGTGTGACACGGCATAAACTGGGTCGTGTTATGAGACAAATGTGATTTCCATCCATAAGGACGCACGACTGATAAGTGTGTAAACACGCATTGTTTACTTAGTCAAAGTCGTTTGTTTGTGTTAGTTTTAGTATCATTTCGTATTGTTTTGGTTCCTTTGATTATTTAGAACTTCGATACTTCAGAATTTCATGTTTACATTACAACAGTGAAGAATTGGAAGTGTTTTCTGAGCATGAGTTGATTATGACAAGTTTGAGGCTTTTTTCTGAAGTTTTCTATTGATCTCCAAGTTTATGGGACGTGTTTGCATTTCATGGGGAGAAAAAAAAAATCAAAATATGCATGTTTGGTAGCAGGCAAGGGCCGTGGACACAAGGCACAGGGCATGCCCAATGATTTCAAAGATTCCCTGAGCATGGGCTACTGGTACCACGCACAGGCTGTTGTGCGTCAGGCACGGGCCATGTGCCTTATGAGATCTGGTGGTTATTTTTCTCTATTTTTAGGAGAATTTTTTAAAATTTATTTTTCCTATAAATATGTACGTCAAAAATCAGAATAGAGAGTTCGAAAAAGAGGAGATTTTATAAGTCTACGAAGGTTTTTCAGAGAGTTAGAGACACCGCTTCAATCTAAGATGATGGTCTCTACGGATCACAACAAGATCAACGCTATGCAACTCCATCCGTCGAAGAGATCATTGACCGTCTTCTGTATAGATCAATTTTCATTAGTCTAAGGTTTTGTGTCTCTCAACTCTTGTTAGTTGTAATTTGAGATGTTTTTCTATGCATTTAGCGTGAATCCTTTGTTTCGTATTGTGACGATGGTAGCGTGAATCTAAGTATGGCTTAGTGGTTGTAACTTAGTCATGTATTTTTATGAGACTTGATCTCTGTTTTTAATAATTTCATGTTCATTGTTTATGATTTCATTTCATGTGTTAGAATTATCTACAATTATTGTCTATTGGAGTTGGATTGACCATCTAATTATGATAGTGATGTATGTAAGCAATCAAGCCATTCTCTTTTGGTTGATGTTAGTAGCAATCTTGTAGGTTAATGCCATTCTCTTTTGGTTAACCTATGATCACATGTAAATGAGCATAATTTGACGTTAATCTGTGTTAGATCATTATTGTAGGTGTTCGAGAAATATTCATAATGTAATATATTTAGTCTGTGTTACATTCTCTTTTGGACATAGAGTAAATATATTAGTTTGGCTATGTCATGCTTTATGATAATCAATAGCTATATCGACAACTCTTTTCTTGTCGAGCGTAATTAAAAACACCTATCGTAATAGAACATGAAATGAACATCTTTAATCCATGATTAAAATCCATGACAAGTGAAGATCACGAAGACCACACACTTTGTCGAACTTGATTAAATCTCAAGAAAAATTCTCAATTCATTTACATTTATTTATTTTCATTGTTTGTTCAATTCTAGTTTTGAAAAATGATAGATTGATAAATTAATTCACAGAATCTGAAAAGATCGTTCTCTGTGGGATCGACTCGTACTTAACGCTACTATATTGCTGTTCTAATTTTATGGTGTAAAGTAGTGTCGATATTCTAATTTGTAGCACCTTACGACGGTTTCTATCAACGGTCGTGTCACGCTCGACATGGGGTAGGCCAGGCCGTGCGTCGAGGGCAATGTAGAAGGAAACATGGCATTTGCTTGTAAATTTCACCCTTGGCGATGTTTGGTTATAATACACTCAAAATGATCAATAATACCCTTGGCATTTGCGTGTTTTCGTTGAGACACATTCACGGCCATGAAAGTAATAACAGGCGTGAAAATGATAGATAGAGGGACCATTTTTTTTACACTTTCGTGGGTAGAATTCACGAGCAGTCAATTTCATGGGAGTGAAAAAGACTTCACGGACGTGACCTTCACACTTCACGGCCGTGAACTATGTTCTGAATGTCATGGGCATGATCTCAATTATTCATGGACATGACCATGGGAACATGTAAAACACTTAGTGATTTTGAGCTCCGTTTCAATCCGTAACGCTATTTTTTCTTCCCCAATACTTCATATATGAATCCTATGCTTCAAAAACTTCATAATCTTCATGAAAATCATCCCTAAAGGCTCTCCAAATGTTTATCGAACTTTAATCATCATTTTATTATCATTATGCGTCAAAAAGCTGAAATCTACACAAAACACAACAAAACGTAATAATACCATCGTTCTACACAATTTGAATTAAAAATGACCATTTTAATGAGATAATAAGATAAAATAAAGGCTAATTAGGATGAAAAAGATGTATAAAAATGTGTTTAGCTATGTCGACTCTATTTCATGTGTGAAACACATACATTTTTTGTTACTTATCTCGATCGTACTTTGATTGGTAGTCCTACGCTAGTTCAATTAAAAAGAGAAGAAAAGAAGTGTTTCCATTTCTCAAGCAATGTTCTCATAAAGTCGGTTATGCGATTTTTCTTATTCATCATAGTTATGTGACGTGACTTTGGTGATTGCAGTTATATTGACCGACTTTTGGTTCGCTCGGGTTTTTTCTTCTTTATTTTGGTGATACTGAATGTGAGACAAATGCATGGATTGTAGAGTATTTGACTTGCGTTTTTCTGCGGCCGCAATTAAAGTTTAAAGATTCTATGGGTCAGACATGCAGAAAGTGATTAGGAATTCGTCATTAGCAAGTTATCTGAAAAAACTTTACACGGTTACACCTAATTTCTTCCACAATGATTGGAAGATTTTCTTTATTCTAGTTGGATCTTTTGACCATCTTTAAGTACTCCATCTTTTTATAATGGGTTTGACCAAGATGTCTTCACACATATGTCTAATAAAAATTAATAATTTGGATTAAAATATAGAATAAAGATGCATCTAAAGATGAAAACCTAATACTTAAAAGACTCAATATCATCAACTTGCCTCAAATCTGAAAACACATTCTCCCCTAGGTTCTCATCTCGATCATTGAATTTGATTAGTCATATCTAAGGTTGGATATGTCAGGATATATTTTGTTTTTTTATAATATAATACTCCTCCCTCGTCTCATTGAAATTGAACATATTGATTCACCACGGCAATTTATGTGTGTTATATTTTTAAAGTATATTTTAGCAAATTATTGTTATGAGAAAAGAGTTAATGGAATGCTGCATGAGCAGCTAATCTATAGAGGAAAAGTATTCCAAATAATTATCGTCTTCCTGTCTTTTATCTAAAGAGGAAAAAATACAAATAATTAAGATAATGTTCCGATATTTTGACGACAAAAAGAAAAGATAAAATTATCGTGCTCCCTCTGTCTTTTATCGAATGAAATATTCTTTCTATATTTGTCGTCTCACAATAAATGAAATTTTTTTAACCTTTCTCACAGTAAAAACAACAAAAAAAAATACAAAATCTATTTTATCTGATATTGTACACTCCATTAACTGGTCAGCTGGTACAGTAAAGCAATTATTATTAAAAAAATTTCTTCATTAAAATTCACACAAATTCAACACAAAAATATATTTTCATGTCAGGTTAAAATATTTCATTTAATTTGTGACAAAGAAAGTAATTTGTAAGAATGTGAAATAACTTTCACCTATGAAATTTCCATAGCTAGTCATTCTTGGACAAACATATAAAAAGTTTGTATCTTATCAATTAATACATGTTTTTCGTACGTCTATTGCACTGCAATAGGTAGCTAACTAACCGCTTGAACCCCATTGAAAGTAAAGAAAACCCCATTTAATTTGTGACAGGGAAATTAATTTGTAAGAATGTGAAATAACTTTCACCTATGAAATTTCATAGCTAGTCATTCTTGGACAAACATATAAAAAGTTTGTATCTCATCAATTAATACATGTTTTTCGTACGTCTATTGCACTGCAATAGGTAGCTAACTAACCGCTTGAACCCCATTGAAAG
>JAOVYX010001642.1:0-12460 GCA_035668315.1 Drosera spatulata | reverse complement strand
GGATTGACTTCATTCTAATGGTGAGCAATCCATCCGGAGTGGTGTTCTTGTGGTCATATGGCATAAATAAAGCCTACAAACATGCATTGAAGGCAAGATAACGTTTAGGACAACTGAAGTATTGAGATTTCAAAGTTAATAAACGAAAATATGGTGGCAAATATCATCTTCACAACTATTATAAACATATAATTGCAAGGTGAGAATTTTTTTGGTTAGTATTTGGGCGTATTGTCATAAAACCTACCAAGGTCGGGAATTTTTATTCCATCGCTAACCGGTCTCAAGTCCGGATAAAATGGTGAGGGTTATGTGTTAGTTAACCGACAGCCAACATGTAAAAAGTCCCGTTGGATCTTTCAATATGAATATGACGACTTGTGAAATGACGTCGTCGTATTCATGTAGTCGACCTCACTTGATGGGATAAAGGCTTGATTTGTTGTTATTGTAGTATTTGGGCGTATTGGGCCCTATCGAGTGGTACCTGTGCCTACATTCATAATTCATAATTGTTTCAATGCAAGAAGAAACGTTCCTCTCTATCAGCATTTTTTCACCTACATCTTAAACAAGTTCCTTCCTCATTCTCTGGTTCTATTCATTTCAGTGACACAATTTGTTTTCTGTGTTCATCAATTATGCAATTTCTTCTTTACAGGATTCGTCCATAAGAAATCTGAAGCACATCAATACGTAGAGCAAGCTTGTATACAAGTGCTATAGTTTCAAGTAACATATGCCAACTGACATTAATCATCCCATGCTCAGAAAGCTTAGACAACATTTCATACCTCCATTCCAGAGTGGACATTAATCCATACATGTGGTTCAAATGTCATGGCAAGTTTCTGCATTATTTGAGTTTCAGGTTCACTAAAGGGAGCACTCCCGGGGTTTTCCTCAGTAGGATCATAGTCCTGATACAAATCCATCGAGGAAATTATGCCGTTAGCCTGAGTTTATGACACCTCATTTTACCAGTGAAAGGACCAGTGTAAAATATGCAAACCTTCTCTTTTTTGCCCCAATCAACACTCCAATTGCGATTGAGATCAACTCCTCTACCTGCCACAGAACCATAAGTTTGATAAGATGAGTCTAAGAAGACATCAGATCTATCATGGGTTTCGACTTGCCATTGTTGACCATATGCTGCAAACTTCATACCATTTCTCCTCTCACACAGATCTCCTCCTTCTACCAGCTTTCGCCCATTTAGATTTTCCATCGGCACTACCTAATGGATAAACAATCAGAAAATAATTTGAAGAAACAAGAATAAAAATGCCATTTCATATCATCCACATTCCACAAGATATATTTCGTACTGAGCAAGTGAACAACAGTCCAGCAACATAAGACAGATGCATGCTTTCTTCAGATGCAACTGTTGTCACATCTAGAGAGGACAAAGACAGATTCCAGGCTCAAATTCCCGTTCTCCATCTATGAGGCAACCCCCGATAAAAAATTGTCTGAAATTATTAATTCCGTGCTGATATACTAGATAGATGCATACAGCTACAACGTTGGCATCCAAAAAACATGTAACATGCAACTTGGAGAAAGCATAGAAAGAATCAGCTGATAATGGCGTACAAGTTGCAGCAGAGTACCTTAATTAGCAAATGATCAAGTGTTCTATTAAGGGCTCTTCGATCCACATTGGGTAAAAATTCTTCTTCACTCAATATCGATAGGATCCTGAGTGCAAGCTCAGATGTAATGAGCTCCCTCCCGTGTTGTCCAAAACTCTGGAAGACAAGTAATCCTCTGTCAAAAACAGCACCAATCACCAATGGGAGACAATTAATAGCCAACAGCAGAAATTAAGAAACTAAACAACAAGGCATGGTCTCATCTGACTTGACAGATAAATGATGTAAGAAAGGGTTCTGGATTGCTAGTCCATCAGTACATACTTCCTCACAAGTCTGCAGAATAATAGGTATAGACATGTTGGCATCCTCTGTCGATTTCCTGCTAATCGTTTTGACATCTCAAGAGAGCATTCCTCTCTAAGGAGATTGACAGGGGGCCAGCTTGTCACTTCTCCAAAGACATAGGGAACTGGATTGGTGTTATGAAGATTTCCAGGGCTAATTTTGGATAGGCTAATCTCTGAAGTCAAGAACCCTATAAGAACAACTCAAAAGATATATCGGGTGCTTCTTAGCATGCCTTCGGGCTTCGGTTGCATTATTATAAGTTCATAACATTGCCAACTATTTTCTGCTTTCCACCACAAGTAACCATCTTCAAACCAACCACAACGTCATCAAAATAACGTGAACATGATGAGAAGAAAACTTACAACAAGTAACCGAAATTTTGATCCGTCATTGACCTCCCTCCTTTTCCTGCAATAAGTAACCACCGCTACATCCGCCCGGTAACCCCTACTTGCACCACTAAACGTCTCCATCTGTTCATGAACCAACAAACAATTCACCACCGTCATCACTTTCCACAACAGCTCATCCATCAAACTACCGATCCAAATTCCCAAATCGGTCAATTCGATACCAAGTATTGTATTACAAAAAGAAGTTTCAAACACTCACAGTAAGCTTGCTCGGATGCCGATGTACCAGCGATTCGATTTCCTCCATCAAGTTAGCACTGCGAACAAAAACACCACATAATAAATCGCACAAAGTTGACGATATTATTGTACAGATTTCGGGATTACCATGCCTTGTACTCCCTAGCAACTGCATCAGTTAGATGAATGCAGCTCTCTGTGATATATAGTGGCATGCTATCACTCAATCAAGTCTCTTTTCTGACCCAGATAATTGTGTGAAAGGTAGGTTTGTCAAATCGTCCGTCCATTACAACCGTCACGTTCTCATTATCACATTAACCAGGAATTTGACACAAAATCGAGCGTGGAGTGGACATCACATCCAAAACATGAAGTATACAGTAGTTGATTTCCCGATTACCAGTTTGAGCTACAGATTAGACACTTCTCTCACAATCATTGGTCCGATTTCAACAGCAACTCTCTATTTTTTTGTGAGGAAAGGTTGGGTACATTCTCATGTTCCATCTGAAATACTCGCCATAACCTTTGCCACATGCTATGTCAATGTCATTACTATCATGCTCCCACTACTACTGCAGAACTCATAACAACTCGTTGAGGAACCAGTTCTATCAAACCGATGGGAGAAAGACCCAAGAATGTATGTCCAACACAATGAAACCTAAAAGCGGCCACTAAGTCGATGCGATGCGATCGAATCGAAAGAAAAAGGAAATAATGATTAGATCGAACAAGAAATCAATGCAAAACTAGATCACCTCGAATGATACAGATCTCGATTGATAGGAGTATATGATTCCGCGGTCAAGTTCTCCTCGATTCCTCTGCCGTCGGCGTGATTCGCCATCGAGTCGAAGAAGAGGAGAGAGATTGCGACGATGAGGAGACCGCGGCGACGATGAGGAGGAGGAGCAGCCATGGGAGATGGGAATGGGTTTCGATGTTCATCCCTCATCGCCTGCTTTAAAGCACTTTTGCTTTTTCCATTTTGGTTTCTGATGATGATGCACCACTTGGGATGATTAGTTATGGTAATTGGTGATGATTAGTACTGCTTTGACCCAGAAATGGAGGGGAGGCCGGATCCTCGCCTGGGAGGTTGGATCCTTGCCTTGTTCCATAAATTTATTTTCATCGTTTTCTCTCATGAATTGAATTAGGGGGTTAGGAGTATGTATTATGCGTCTAATCATAAATAAGTGCTTAATATTAAAATTCAAAATTCAAAATTAAAATATTATTTTTTAATTTTAATTATTTATTTTTTATCGTTTAATCTTTATTATTTATTTTTTATTAGACACATCTAATCATGAGTCATGACACACATTTCATTTTTGCTTGAATTATACTCCTTCTCCCTTGGTATAAATGCAAAATCTAGTACCATGCAGCACGTATTTTAAGAAGATTCGTTGTTCGTTTTAAAGACGTAAAAAAATTATTTTATTAGCTTAAAAATGAAATATATAACTTAAATTATCATTAATATGACGTTAATTTTGTAAAAGGTGATGTTTGATTGTCCCATTACATAAGTCAAAATTTATTTTGATAAATTCTCAAATCAAACTGTTATATTTAGGGATAAGAATTCGATAAAAATAAAAAATTTTGATTTCTTCAACACAATAAATTTCCTTTAATCTCAAAATCCCCTTTGGTACAATATACAGCATACCAGTGCAAGCCCTGCCATCAAAATTACTACTTACATCATATCAGAGCAAAACTAAATACATCAGCAGTAAAAAATCAACGCCGTTGAGTCCCAACATTCCATTTAGGCAAAAATTATTTAATCAATTTAGATAAAGAAATAAATAAAATCCACTTAGACATAACCAATAATATTATCAAATATAACGAAAACTTCTCATTTATTATATATTTTATTTATTTCATAAACCATAATATAGTAGATGCATATTAGCACTATAACCTATATCACACATATCCGTCGTCTCTACCTCCTGAAAACACAGAGAAAAAAAAAAACACAGAAAAATAGTAACCATGAGCCATATGAGCTCAATAACATATCGGTCCCCTTACCAGGGGTTACACGAGAGAACAAGATAAGAAAAGAGAAGAGAAATGATCACTTAAGTCCTTTGTTCCAACACTCTGGAACTTATCATATCAATCCAATATTCATAATTATCATCTTAAAAACACAATAAAGACAGACAATAGATACCCTCAGTGTTAAAATTATGTCCTTGACGAGACTTATGCAATTTCAACTTATCAAGATTTATTCAACTTTAGTAAAAGGGACATCCGCGAAAGAGGATCAGCCAAACCGGAGCTCAGGGTCTTCTGCAGTGAGTTTTCCTCATACCAAAATGACCTCACAGGGTCGATGAAAAAATGTCACCACCAAGTCACTGTATAACACAAACGACAGACATAACGCTCTTTGTGTTTTATACTATATAATTATCTCATCAATTCATGAATTTACATTCCTTTCACACATTCATCCTCATTATACCAACAAATAAGGCATAACACACACCATACAATAATATTTCACAGCACTAAGTATTTAGCACGCAACATTTACAATCACTGTTTTACGTCAGCCACATTTAGTGGCTACGTCCAAAGATTCCAATGCATATTATTATACTCACGGTATAATAATACGCATCGTCACACACAACAAATCTAAAGGTTATCTTCTTATTGTAATTTCCTCACACACACGCTCAACTTGTTCTTTATGTCTCAACGTGCGGCGTCTTTAGGTCCCATAATATAATAGGAATCACATATTAATATATTTTCTTGCGAATGTTTGTTCGTACTTCATGAGAAAAACCATCATATTAATATTATTAGGTGATGCTGAGCTTTGTAAAATCCTGTGATACTTATTTTATTTGTTCATGATGATAATTTTATATATTGAATATCATTAGAGGTATTTACGAATATTTGGAGTTATTTTAGAGTTAAAACGATCATTCTTGGTCTAGAAAGTTCTAAAACGACATCCCGACCTCTGGAACGAGTATCCTGACCTCTGGAACGGGTGTCCCGGTCTTTGGAACGAGCTTTTCGGCCTCTGAAATGAGCTTCCCAATCTCAAGAACGAATGTCCTAGATTCTATCCAACTTGACCTTTTGGCGTATTTAAATCTATAACTTCTTGTATGCAACTCCAAAAATTATTTCATAAAATTCTAAATACACTATACTTTATAATGTTTCCAGTGAATTACAGTTTCCATCATAAAATTTTATCAATAATAACAGTTAATTAGTTCAACTTTATATTTTTTGATAGTTTGACATTAGTTCACTAATTTGCTCATAACTCTCTACATATAATTCCAAATAATTATTTATAAAGTGTTCTAGAAACTAGATTTCCATATCTTTCTAATTATATAAGACTTGTCTTATATATCTTACTATATAATTTTATATCAAGCCACAAAGTCATCTCTGTAACTAATTTTTTTTACAGATTGATATATCCATATATTTTGATTTATATCTTAAAATTTCTAATTCCGAAATATGATTTAATAACTTCATTAGAAATTAGACATGTGAGAATTAAACATATATTAATATCAAAATTTATCAAAGAGTTTAGAATTTTTCACAAAATTTCGGTGAAGAATGTTCGTCGTACTCGCCTTACCACCTAACTTCTCCTCTTCTCCTTTTTCTTTTCTCTTACTTAACTCTAATGCAATAAGTGTTTGTTTTGTGTTTGTAAGGAATTTTCAAGAAAAAGAGAGCTTATATTTATAGGAAACTAAATCAATTAAAATAGTTTTAGTGGATAATTAATGGATATCTAATGGATAATTAGTGGATATTTAGTAAGAAATTAATTTAATTTAGGTGGAGTAGAAATTTACATAAAGTAAAATAAGTGCCAAAATTAGTTTTATGTCATTTTCGTATAAATATGATATTTTTATATTAATATCGTATTTTTTCATATTTATATATTAGGGTTGTATTTTATCCATATTTTATATTTTGTTTATTATATAGTCAAACAAACTTTTTAACCCTGTATATAAATTATAGCATACGATAATTTACTATTCACGTTAATTATCGTGAAACTAAATTTTACGAAATTTTTTGGATCCTTACACCATATCTAAATAATCTATCACGAGTCTTGAGTTTACCCTTCATAGCAAGTCATAGGATCATATCATGATGAGGCATAATCTCTGTTCCCCGAAAAAAAAAAAATCGGTTTTTGAAAAATAGAAAACCAAAACCGAACTGAATTTAATCGGTTTTTCAATTTCGATTAACCGAAATAAATTTTTGATCTTTGTTTTTTATGGAATAATGCAAAAATATATGAATTTTTGAAATTTTGTTTTACATATTTAGGTAAAATAATATAGGATCTATGTTGAGAAAGACAAAAAATAAAATATAATAATTGAATTTGGTAAAAGTATATGTTTTTTGAATAGAAAAGGTATCATATTTGTTATTGTTTGAATATAGTTTAAAAAATAAAAAATAAATTTCGATTATTCGATTAACCGAAAAACCAAAAAACATGTAAATTTGAAAATCAAAACTGAATTAAGGCTAATAACCGAAAAAATCGAAAAATCAAAAAACCAAACCACATTTTTGGTTCAATTAACATCGGTTTTTTTATTTTTGATTTATTTTTCTCATCCCTAATTATATTTATTGTGGGACGAAGGAAGTACTCATTTGAATTAATCAAATGCAAAATAGTCGAATTAAAGTTCTACTTTCAAAACAAGACGTTCTCTAATACATCAACCTTGATGTCAACCCAAAGTAAATTATGTCACGTAAATAAACAATATTACCTTCGTCCCATAAAAAAACACAATATTGATGTATGTCAGTGATAAAGTTATTCAAGTTTTAAATTATTCGCGGGACGATCAAATATCATTTTACGTAAAATTGTCGTAAACAGTTATGATAATTTAAATTATGTACTTCAACCCTGAGTGTAACACCCCGACTTTTCATTATTTATTAATGATACATTTGATGTCACTTTCGCTGGGTCCAACGCCTCAGTTAGGCAAAAATATATTTCTTGACTTTGTCATAAGAATTAAGTTAAGCTTACTTATACATCATTAGTTTAAAAACTTTTGGTGCACTCAATCATAACTTAAAATATCACCTTTGCAGAGGAATTTACATCTCTTTTTAAGATAAGAATACCTTTCACACATAAGTATATCATTTAGCTTTAAATCTTAGGTCACATTTCTCCTTCATGTCTTGCTCCTGTAACATAGAGAAGAAAAAAGACATAGAAAAATAGTAACCGTGAGCTATAAGAGCTCAATAACGTGTCGACCCCCTTATTAGGGCTTACACGAGAGAAGAAAGTAAGAAAAGAAAAAAGAGAAATGATCACTTGGATCCTTTATTTCAGCACTCTGGAATTATTATATCAATCTGACATTCACAATTATCATCATAAGCATACCAGTGATTCACCCTAGTCACATAATCACATTTAACATCATATAACAACGCTTGAAACTACGCGTCCATCGAAACTCCGGACATTATCAACGTTATTACTACAGTCAAACCTTTTATGGTATGACTGTCAAGACCTCCATATCAAACAAATTGAGACAATGACACTGTGATACGACAGCTCCCCAGTCCAAGTCTTACGCACTACTGTACTCGACAGTTCACTCAAAACTTTATTATATTTATCATTATATCAATCACACAGAGACGACATATAATAGATACTCTCAATGTTATAATTGTGCCCTTTACGAGAGTTATTCAATTTCATAAGTAAATTGTTTTCAAATTTAGCAAAATGGACAACCACGAAAAGAAATCAGTCAAACCGAAGTCTAGGGTCTCTTGGAATAAGATACCCTCATATCAAAAGGATCTCACAAACTCGATGAAAGAATGTTACTACCAAGTCATTGCATAACACATACAACAGACACAACGCTCTTTGTATTTTATACCGTGGAATTATCTCACCAATTATGGATTTACATTTCTTTTACTCACTCATCCTCTTTATACCAATAATCAAGGCATAACATATACACACACACAATATCTTATCACGGCACACAGCAGTTGCAATCAGTATTTTATGTCAGTCACATTTAATGACTACATCCAAAGATTCCAATGCATATTATTATACTCACGGTATAATAATACGCATCGCTACAAATAATGAATCTAAACGTTACCTTTTATCATAGATCTTCACATGCACATACTCATCCTCGTCCTTAAGTGACAACGAGCAGCGTCTTCAAGTCCTATAATATAATAGGATATACGCATTAAAATACACTCTTGTGAAGATTGTTCATCTTATAAAGTTAAGCATATTTGTTCGCACTTTTTGAAAAACCATCATAGTAATATTATGTGGTGGTGTCAAATTTTGAGAAAATTCTTTATACTTATTTTGATTGTGCATGATGATAATTTTATATATTTATCATCATTAGAAGTATTTGTGAACATTTGAAGTAGTTTCGGGATCAAAACGGTTCACTTCTGGATTCTATCCAATATGATCCTTCAACACGTTCAAATCTATAATTTCTCGTAAACAACTCCGAAAATTATTTCATAAAATTCTAAACAAACTAGAAACCATAATCTTTTCATAAAATTAGAATTTTTATCATGAAACCTTATTAATAATAAAGCTTATTTGTTCGAGTTTCTAATTCTGTTAGATCAGACAGTTTGACCTTACTTCACTAATCAGTTCATAAATCCTTGTATAGAACTCCAAATCTAGATTTTTAAACTATTCTGGAAAATAAACTTCAAGAGCTTTCCATTGATACAACGATCACTTTTTAACTCTTTCAGTATAATTTGAGATCAAGTCACAAAGTGATCCATGTAACCAATTTTTATAGACTAACATATCCGCACATTTTGATTTATATCTTAAGGTTTACAATTCCAAATCAGATATATCATCTTTATCAGAAACTATATATGTTAGGATCCAACATATCTTAAAATCAAAATTTTTCACAGAGTTTATAATTTTTCACAAAATTTCTAAAAAAAATAATTACCTTCTCTTATTAATGATGAAAGATTCTCGTTGTCTTGTAACTTTAACTTCTCTTTTTCTCCTCAAACTCTTCCTTTTCTCTTCTCTTAATTATCTCTTCTCTTGCATGACAAGGAGTGTTTTTATGGTTGTGAGAAGTTTTTTAAGTAGAAAAGAGCTTGTATTTATAAAAAATTAAATCAATTAAAATAGTTTTAGTGGATAATTAATTTAATTTAGGTGGAGTAGAAATTGACATAAAGAAAAATAAGTGCCAAAATTACGTTTAAGTCATTTTCGTATAAATTTGATATTTTCGTATTAAGATCGTATTTACATATTAGGGTTGCATTTTATGTATATTTTGTATTCTTTTCTTACTATCTTGTCAAATAAGTTTTTTAACCCCGTAAAATAAATTATAACGTACGGTAATTTACTATTTACGTTAATTATCGTAAAATTAAATTTTAAGGAATTTTTCAGGTACTTATCATATTTTTGAAAAATGAATTTTATAATCTCATTGTATAAATTACGACGTTTAATATTATACTGTTAAATAATACAATGATATGCAACACTGTATTTTTTATAGAATGGAGGGAATAATAGAAAAAATTTTGATTTATTGTTGTTCGAAAATGAAAATGATTTGTCTCATTACATAGTTAGTTTGCTAAACAAGAGTACAATAATGTTTATTGTGTTAGGACATTCACATCAGATACACTAAATTTTTCTTTATACTTTATTCAATATATTTCATTATATCTTATTTATATCACATTATACCTATAAAAAGTACAATATATTACAAACAGTACTACTCTTCTTTTACAGATGCACTGTTTATTTTTTTTCCTTTTATCGTTTCTATACACACTTTCAACATCATATTATTATTTTTTAATAATATATTCTTTTTTTATTTATACGTATATTCAATTTTATAATATTTAATATGAATATTCCTACTGTGCGACATCAGTGACACAATCGAGGGGCGCATTAGCAAATTAGGGTTCTGCGTAATAATCAGCACGCCCAATTTGACCCCAATTTGCCCTAATTTTCCCCCAAATTTCGCCTGCGCCGGACCACGATGCCGACGGCGAGCGACGCAGAGAAGAACAAGTACAGCATAATCGTGCCCACATACAATGAGCGTCTCAACATCGCCCTCATCGTTTACCTCATCTTCAAACATCTCGGGTACCCTTCAATTCTCTCCTCAAAATCTCCTTTTTATAGTTTCTGAATTCGGATTAGCTTAGTTTTTGGTGACCCAAATGGGATGACGCGGAGTTCAATTGAAAGATGGCGTATGAATGTTTCTGATTGTTTTATGGGGGAAATTGAGAAATGAGATTGTTTTATTTGGGGGATTGTTGCTGATTTTTGGAAATGGAGGAGATGGAAAAGTCGGAAAATGCGGCGGTTGAATCGGAAGTCGATGATGGATATTTATATGGATTCATCGTTTGATTGTTCTGATGGAGTGTTAGGTTTCTTATGGTGTAGGATTATGTGGTGCGAGTCTAATGGTGTGCGACGATACAATCTATTGCAGGTCTGGGTTGGTAATTCTATGATTATGAGATTGTAATTTGGGAAAGATTTTTGCTTTAGAAGCTTACGATGGGCAAACGTCGATGTTACATGATTTGAGTTGCATGGAAATAACTAACAAGGACTGAAGATGAAATTTGGATAAATGCAGTAGATAATGTGATTGCTGATGTCCGTGCTTGATGTGTGACGATGAAATACCTTGAATCAGCTTCCTCCACTACAGTTACTGTGTGCACCTATACTATCCAAAGCTGCTGTGGGTCTAAATTGTATTAGTTCACTTGTTCGTTGATACAGGGACTTTAATGTGGAAGTTATTGTCGTGGATGATGGAAGTCCTGACGGGACTCAAGATATTGTCAAGCAGTTGCAGCAAGTGTACGGGGAAGATCGTGTAGTAAGTGTTGCTGATATCCTGTAGAAGCATATTGGTTCTTTTTTGGCTATACGTGACTGTCCCATTTTTCTGTGGTAATGTCTTGTTTCAGCTATTGAGAGCCAGACCCAAGAAGCTCGGCTTAGGTGGGTGCTAGTGTTTTTTTTTTTTTCCCGTTGTTCAAATGAAAACAATGATGCTATAGTTTACTATGCTCGTCCGCAGGAACTGCTTATCTTCATGGCTTGAAGCATGCTTCTGGCAACTTTGTTGTTATCATGGATGCCGATCTATCACACCATGTAAGTGTATGCTGTTGCATATTGTTGACTGCATTGATGTTTTTTGCGAATTTTATGTGGAATGGTTTTTACCTTTGGCGAGCAACAGTTATTTTCTCCTTTGAGTGAGGGTATAGTGGCATACAATTTGCCAATCGCCCCAAGTCCCTAATTACAGGTTATAGTTTCGTACATTTGGAACTACTTGTTTGAATTTGGTCTTCTTATTCCTAGAGAAGTGGGTAGCATGTGAATTCGCACCCTCATTTTTTTTGGCTACATTTCATCTCAAATTAGTTCTTCTATTTGCAGCCGAAATACTTGCCGAGCTTCATCAAGTAAGTATGACCTTGTCCAATATAAAGTCATGAGTATTAGAACCCTCTTTTTGTGTGAAGTAAATAATAGTACCTAGAGTCTATGACATGTTCAATGACTTCATGCTATACCTCAGAAAGCAGAAGGAAACTGGTGCAAGCATAGTTACAGGAACACGATATGTTAACGGTGGTGGGGTTCATGGATGGAATCTTATGCGGAAGTTGACAAGTAGAGGAGCCAATGTTCTTGCCCAGACTCTTCTCCAGCCGGGTGCCTCTGACTTGACAGGA
>JAOVYX010001641.1:0-12460 GCA_035668315.1 Drosera spatulata | reverse complement strand
TAACTCCATATTTATAGAGTGAAGTGGGTGCTCTTATAAATATAAATTTGACGTGCTTACGACGGCACGCATCAGAGCTCAAAAGAATAATTGACAAGTATGTTTGAGTTGCAACACTTAAAGTCCAGGAGTACCTCTTCAATCCTGAAGTAGGCAGACCACCATCTCCAGGAGGTGATGATGATGATGGTGGTGATGAGGATCAGGGTGAAGATAATCTCATAGATGACGAGTTCATTGATGAAGTTGCCAGGGAAAGAGTCCCTTCAACTACTGCAATAGAACCACTAATTCAAACCACTACAGCAGAGGAGACAGCTGCAGCAGAGCAGATCACTGAGTCTCAAAAGTAGACCACCTTAGTGCCTGCAGTAGAGGAAGAGGATATTATAGTGGGAACACCTGCGGATGAGGCAAAGTTGGGATACTTCTACATCCTCTACGATCAAGATCATTGCAGAAGAGAAGCCGACCACCTCGGCAGCTGCAGAGGAGCAGACGAGCCAGGCCCTTGCAGCAGAGGTCTTCCTCAAGTGAAGTTCAGGAAGGAAAGTAGACTTGAGCAAGTTTCAAACCTGTTAACCAAACAGAGACCAAAAGAGTTCTCGAACTACTGCACAGGGATCTTTTTGGACCAATAGATGTAGAGAGTTTGAGCAAAAAGAAATACACACTAGTAATCGTAGATGATTATTCGAGATATACTTGGGTAATCTTCCTGCAGAAGAAAAGTGAAACTTGTAGTCTGTTAACTAGGTTCCTTAGACATGTATAAAATGAAAAGGGTTTAGATGTGGTAACAATTAAGAGTGATCATGAAATATAATTTGATCAATCAGGGGTTGACAAATACTGTGATGATCATGGCATCAAGCACAACTTTTCTGCACCTAGAGCACCACAACCAAATGGTGTTGCGGAAAGGAAAAACAGAACCCTCATTGAGACAGTCAGAACAATGCTCTCTGATGTAGACCTTTCAAAGAGCTTTTGGGTTGAAGCAGTAAACACTGCCAGTTATGTGGAGAATAGATGCCTCATATACAAACAGCATAACAAGACACCATATGAAGTATGGAAACGAAAGACACCAACTGTCAAGTACTTTCATGTATTTGGGTGTAAATGTTATGTTCAAAATAACGACAAACAACACTTGGGGAAATTTGACCCTAAAATAAGTGAGGGAATATTTCTAGGGTATTCCACGTGTAGCAAAGCCTTCAGAGTATTCAATAAGGAAACACAAACTATAGAAGAGTCAATTCATGTCTCTTTTGATGAATCAGAGTCATCTATATGCATCGCTGATGTTCTGCATGAGTAATGTGCATGTATAGATGATGAACAGGATGCAAACGAGGAAAACGACCGTGCAACAAAGGCAGAGTCGTCTACAATCCCTGAAGGAAAAGAAGATGCAGTAGACTGATAACAAGATGCAACAGAGGCAAACTGGGAAGAAACTGCCATTGACCAGCATGAGGACAAAGGCAGATGGATCAAGACACACACTGAGAGAGACATAATTGGGGACAAGGCTGCCCCAGTGCAGAAGAGAAGGGAAACCATAAAGGAATGCATGTCTGCCAACTTCATATCAGAAATGGAGCCTAAAACAATTAATCAAGCTCTCAGTGATCCTAACTGGATAGATGCCATGCAAGAAGAACTGAATGAGTTCAGAAGAAATCAAGTATGGCATCTTGTGTGAAGTCCAAAGAACTATTCAGTTGTGGGCTACAAGTGGGTCTTCAGGAACAAATCTGATGAAAATAGAATCATCATCAGAAACAAGGCTAGACTGGTGACCAAAGGGTACTCTCAAGAAGAAGGGATCGACTTTGGTGAGATCTATGCCCCAGTTGCAAGTTTCGAAGCCACAAGAATGTTCCTGGCACATGTTGCATACGAAGACTTCAAAGTCTTCAAAATGGATATCAAAAGTGCTTTTCTCAATGGAAAGCTACAGGAGGAAGTTTATGTCGAGCACCCTCCTGGATTTGAAGATTTTGAACATCCAAACTATGTCAAAAGGTTAGAGAAAGCCCTTTATGGCTTGAAAGAAGCTCCAGGAGCGTGATATAAAACTCTTTCTACCTTTCTTTCTGACAATGGCTTTCAAAGAGGAAAGGTAGATACCACACTATTTCTAAAGAAACATAAGGAGCACACACTATTGGTGCAAATATACGTAGATGACATCATCTTTGGTTGCACTAACAGCAAACTATGTGAAAGGTTTGCTGCACTAATGAAATCCAAATTTCAAATGAGTCTCATGGGAGAACTAAAATACTTTCTAGATATGCAAGTGAAATAGTTAAGTAAAGGAATATTTATAAATCAATAAAAATACTTAACATGTGTGATTAAATAGTTTGGCCTAGAAAACTCAACTCTAAGGAAAACACCCATGAGCTCTACTGCTGAAATTGACAAAGATGAAAAAGGTAAAAGTATAAATCAAACACTATATAGAGGTATAATAGGATCTTTACTTTACCTTACTACAAGTAGGCCGGATATCCAGTAATCAATCTGTGTTTGTGCCAGATATCAATCTTACCCTAAGGAGTCCCACTATACTACAGTTAAGAGAATCCTGAGATATCTCAAAGAAACTCTTAACTTGGGTATGTGATATCCAAAGGATTCAGATTTCGTACTAACTGGTTATTCAGATGCAGACTTTGCACGTTTCAGGGTTAACAGGAAAAGCACAAGTGTACATTTCAATTCTTAGGTGCAAGGTTGATTTCTTGGTTCAGCAAGAAGTTGACCACTATCTCAACCTCTACTACAGAAGAAGAATACATAGCTGTAGGAAGCTATGCTGCATATGTACTTTGGATGAGTTCTCAGCTTGCAGACTATGGGCTAAACTTTTCAAAAACAAACATATTTTGTGACAACAAGTCTGTAATGGCCATTTCTGAAAATCCTGTTTTTCATTCAAGGACCAAGCATATTGATGTCAGATATAAATTTATCAGTGATCATGTGCGGAAAGGTCACATAAAGTTGGAATACATTCCAACTGAAAAACAAATTGCAAGCATTTTTATAACACCCTTAGATGAAAATGAATTTATTATGTTCAGAGGAGAGTTGGGCATGATAGATTTAAATGAGCAAAATGACCATGTACACTGCTCTACTGCAGGTGTAGATGCCGACGAGCAGGATTTTTAAATGGGGTTAATGTTTGAAATAGTGCAGACGAAAAAATCTGCTCTATTGCTCTACTGCTCTACTACAAGTATTGATGCAGACTACCTAAAATGCACTCAGTGTTTTTTAAGAGATGCAGACGAGTGACTTCCCTCTACTGCTCTAATGCACAAGCCATGCAGACCAGAGAGAGGTGTCACTCTACTGCTCCTATTTTTGGATAGAAACCGTTTCATAATTATCTTCTTCAATGCGCAACGGATAGTGTAATTCTAGGAAATTATGTAACGGCCAATTTTGGACTTATACGGTAAAATCTACACTAATTATAAAAAGAGAGGAATTATTTCAGAACTCACTTTACAATTTCTTCTCTCTCTCTCTTTTTTTTTCTCTCTTTCTCAAGCGTTCAGCAAACCCTAACTCTCACCTTCTCTACTGATCGCTCTCAGCCTCTCCATTCAATCTCGTCTTTGAAAATCCATGAAAAATCAATCCTCTAAAACAAAAATGGCCGACAAACCCAACTCTTCAACACCCTCAAAATCACAAGAGGTATAAATCAGCTCTGTAAGGAAGGAATTACTGACAGGGATGGTGATCGATTTCGAGACTCTGGTACATGAATTAGATGAAGTCAGAGAAGTCTCGAAATGCATACAAGAGGCTGTATTAAAATATCTCTGTGAAACAACTAGTCACATATTCAACGAGGAGTTGATCGATTTTATTGAGAAGGCTAGGGTTTCCAACAACCATCAAGAAATTCAATACATCAACAAGAAGCAGGCCATCAAGATCACTGCCGAAGACTTGGCAAGAATCTTTAGACTTTTCAATGAAGGTTCAAGAATCATTCCCTCCACCGTTATTACTGAAGGACGGCTTTCCATGCATACACCAAAACATCAAAAAAGAAGGAATTCGAACGATGAAGAAGTTCCTATCCAAGGAACATAAATTCCTTGCTGATGTGGTAAAAAGGGCCATTATGTCCAGAGAATTTTCGAAGGACCAAATCACGCAGGATCAGCAAGAAATCATGTGCGCGATCTTGATGAGGCACAAGCTTGACTGGGCAAGTCTGCTCATGTACCAGTTACCCACTGCAGTAAGGCAAGACAACTCCTCTACGGTAAGCTGCTGAGCATCATTCTGAAGGATTAATTAAAGCTATCAGACGCACAGGGAAGGCCTTGAACGGTGCTGAAGCAGATTGACATCAAAAAGATTGGCAGATTGCCAACTACTTTGGCAAAGGCAAGGAAGGTTCCAGTGACTTAACCACCTCCACCACAACCCAAGGCTGCAACACAGTCAGCAGTGCAGCAGAGAGTTGAAAAGCCTCAAAAGAAGATTGTTCCTAAGGCTCCCAAGCCTCCAAAGAGGAAATTGATACTGCAATCCTCTGAAGAATCAGAAGAACCAACTCAGAGGAGGGCAACTCATATGAAAGCAGAATCTACAGATGTGTAGACTGGAGAAATTGATGCAGTAGTGTAGACTAGTACACTTGCAATACTGCAAACGAGTGCAATAGTGTACGCAGATTTGTAGACGGATGAACAAGCTGCAGATCTGCAGCAAAGGAAACAGGGTGCAGACGAGAAGCGGACTAAGGAAACTACAAAACAACAGATGTTACAACCAAGGCTCATCCTCAAGAACACTTCCCCCAAAGATTTCTGAAGTAGCGGCTCTACATGACTCAAATGTAGCTCTTGAGTTCATAAGGGAAGGCACAGATGAAAGTCTGCAACAATTCATACTGAGCTCAATGAAGAGTTTTGAAGAAAATCGGGAAGGTCCTCTAGCTGAATTCAGAAAGGAAATGTTTACAAGGGAATTCACATGAAAGGAGATGAAGGATATTGAAGCAAAATTTTGAACCCTTGATACTTCAACTCCAAAAGAAGTCCCTACTGCAACAGCTGGAATCACAATCAATGAAGATACAACAAGTATATCAACATCAATAACTTTGATTCCCTACACTGATATATCTCTTGTTCCTTATGCAGATGATAATGGTGAGCTGGAGATCATTCAAGTAAGGACAGGAGAAGAAGTTCGAGTAGCCGAGGAACAAGAAGAAGAAACTCCTAAATAGAAGAAGAGATTTGAAAAGGCGCTTCAATACGTTGACGAGCTAAGAAGGAAGGCTCAAGAACTCATAACACAGACTGATGCTCTCTTGGGAAAGCATCAGAAGGAGGCAATGCTGTAAAAATTTGCTAAGAAGCACAAACTAAGGAGGAGGAAAACTATAGTGAGCAGTGTACCTGAGCCAACTCTCACAGAAGAAGAGCAAGGTGAGGATTCGCTGCAGAAGAGTGGAGGAGATTGGATGAAGCCCTTGAAGCAGATGCAAAACAGATCCACAAAGAGGCTGCACTGCATAAAGCCACTCAACAGACCACTCTACAGCAGAAGAGAGTAGCTCCTACACTACCCCCAGTTGCTCCTTCCAAGAAAAGGAAGACCTCAAAGAGCAGCAGACCAAAATTGATTCCATCCGGACCTCGGCAGCTATTCACCGTTCGTTCTGAAGGATTCAAAACACTGATAGGGGACATCACAGGCATGACGGAAGGAGAAATCGAGGAGATGGTCCTACTACAACAAAAAGGTGCTGAAACAAAGGATAGTCCAAAAGAACCTTACGTCCTTTTCAGTGAAGTATTGGAATGGAAAGACTCCACAATGAAGACAGGAAGGCAAAGACAAGCTCAACTGCATCAAGTTGAGTTTCTTCATACTACAGAAGTGAGATTGGAGCTCAAAAGAATACTTGACAAGTATGTTTGAGTTGCAACACTTAAAGTCCAGGAGTACCTCTCCAAACCAGAAGTAGGCAGACCACCATCTCCAGGTGGTGATGATGATGATGGTGGTGATGAGGATCGGGGTGAAGATAGTCTCATAGATGATGAGCTCATTGATGAAGTTGCCAGGGAAAGAGTGCCTTCAACTACTGCAATAGAACCACTAATTCAAACCACTACAGCAGAGGAGACAGCTGCAGCAGAGCAGATCACTGAGTCTAAGAAGTAGACCACCTCAGTGCCTGCAGTAAAGGAAGAGGATATTCTAGTGGGTACACCTGCGGATGAGGCAGAGTTGGGATACTGCTCCATCCTCTACAATCAAGATCATTGCAGAAGAGAAGCAGACCACCTCGGCTACTGCAGACGAGCAGACGAGCCAGGCCCCAGCAGCAGAGCAAGCTCCTGCAGACGAACTGTTGAAAGCTGCTGAGCCACCTGAAACCACTCCCGAAGACGAGCTACTGCTTTCAGACGAGCAACTTCCTCAACCTTCGCTTACATAATTAATGCAAGACATGGAAGAATAACAAGTTCAGATATCTGATGAGACACCAGGAGTTCTTGCAGAAGAGCCAAAGATTCTAGAAGGAGATGAGCAGACAGCAGAAGCGAGTTCATCACATGGGATGACTCTCTCAACTCTCTGGCGACTTCTGTTGGTGGACACACCTCAGCACACACAAGGGAAAATCGCTCTACTCCAAATACAATTCACTCCACAATCATCATTCGGATTATCGCAGACACCTGAAGACCCTTCTTCAGTCAATTTCCCTCAAGGACTGCTACAACGATTAAGGAATAAATTAAATACTTGAATAAAATTTATCTGCAACAACGTACAGCAAACAACAATATCCTTTATATCGGCCTATGACGACTGATACAAACCCCTCTAGGTGTACAACAACACCGCAGCACCCCAAGCATACTCATGAATAGTCGTTGGTTCCGTGAAAAACTTTAGAAATTGAGGATGAAAAAGATTCTTGCTCATCATAGGGAATAATACCGCACCAATGATGAACAAGAAAAAGGTTTGAGTAAACAACCAAACATCCTCCTTCGTTGAATGCTCCATAATGCATGAATGTGGTGTATAACCACGAAAACTGAATCAACCCGCCCTTGAAACCTTTAGGATCATAATACTTCCCAAAAACCGACCGTGCATAATGTTTCTGGTCCTAAAATGGTGGGTCATAACCGGTTTACCCATGACGGCTATACCAAGTATATAGCCTACATCCTCTAAGGTTACAGTTGCCTCCCCAACCGTGAAGTGAAACGAGTTCGTCGTCGGTCTCCAACGCTTAACCAAAGCTGAAATCAAACAATCATCTATGTTTGTGAAAACATGAGAGATTGTAAAAATACCGAAACCGATGCCACAATGGTGATGTTGGTCATTCAAGATCCATTTGTCTACAATTGATGTGTATTGGATGGTATTGATCTTGCCCTACTCTCGTCGGTTCCAAACTCGTCCATTTGTATTTTCAGCGGACGACGAAAAGGTAGGGTTTAACTTGTTTGGTTATTGTTTGGGAACATTGAAAAAGAGTGTTTAAAAAAGAGAAATAACGTAACAAATTCAAAACTAAGAGTTAACAACAAGTTTAGGATAAACGTTACAATTAGAATTAAAACTTGTAACCTATTCATCTTCATCTAGTTCAGTGGGCTCTTCTAAACCAAAGATATTATAGTGATTTCTTCTATCATGATCAGTATACGTCTTACAAAGCGCTCATTTTCGAAGCTTTGTATGACTAGATGGATGTCTCTCGATCGGATTAATCATGCGTGAGTCAACCTTTCGTCCGAAACACAAGCGGATCTCTCAATGAAACCATCTCTTCATCTTCGTCATCAACTTGTTTTTCGTCATCCACATCAACCATGTTAACATCACAACCTTGAGGAACAAATTTACCAATTGATTGTTTTTCACGTTCAGCCATCAATAAGGCGTACTGGCAACCTTCTTTTGAAAACAAAGCTTGTGTTTCTAATCCCTGGAAGACACGACAAAGATGATTGTAACGTATTATTGGTGATTGCTCGAAATTCACATCTTCCGGATTGCGATTCTGCAAACATCTCTATTCGCATCTGTGGTCCAACGAGAAAGTATCAAGTTTGCCTGAATAACCATCCGATCCATTTTATCGAGGAACCGTAATATATGCCTGCATATCATGCCAGAGTGCTCAAACATCTTAAAATTGCATTCAATCCATCCATCATTCACAAAATCAGTTACCATGTAGGCTCTTCTCATCCTCCTTGGATCCAACGCATTGGACAAAGAGTAGATTTTATACCGGGGACTAGCATTCTCCCAACCCTTCTAGATCATGTACCGGTTTGTTTTGATCAGCTCCGTCTGGAATTTTCTAAAAATCCCCTTCGTACATACACTAGCTCCTTGAATCTCCTCATAATCCATTTAAAAAAAAAAACGGACTGTCTAAAAGTATGTGCTATTTGCCACATGTCTTTTTCTGAGTGGCATGAGTTTAACAAAAACCAGCTTTTTCCAATTCCACGATAAAATTGTCAGGCCCAGTAATCCACTTTTAAAAGAAACTAACTGCCTAAAAGTAAGCATAATTGGCCACGTGTCCTTTTCTGAATTTCATTAGTTTGACTAAAACAAACATTTTACCAGATAATGTGTAATCCGCTTTTAAAAGAATGGATTGAGCTAAAATGGTTGTGAGTGAGACAAGCCCACCAAAATGTTAGAAAAATTAATGCTTTTTTCGTTTGTATTTTAAACAAAAAATCTTAGTTTCTAAATTGAATCCATATACCCAGGGTGAATCTGGTTTTTAAACGGAGAGTGAACATGTGTCACATTGTAACAATTAAATTTTTTTCTTCGATTAAAAAAATAAGCGGATTGTAATGCAAATTTAACATGAATTTTTTGACTTGTTGAGTGAATCTGTCTTAATACGACACGCCACACGTTTTAAACAAAGTTCAAGCATCTGTGTAAAAAAAAAAATGGATTATTTAATTTTTTGATTTGTTCAGTGAAACTGTTTTGTCACATTATTTTCCCTCTTATCGTCATTACCTGTGCAAAAAATAGACGGATTATAATACAGGTTTTATAAAAGGAAAGAGAAACAGGGATTTTGCTTTGTTACTCCACAATTCGAATCAAATTGATCTCCAGATATGCTACATCAATAAATCTGTGTTTCGTATCCTATCCATTGGATTTCGATATGAATACAGATTTACTACTGGAGCATATTTTGAGGTTTATTTCAAGTTTGTTATTCGGAGCCTTGGAGTCCTACAACCCAACCTCTGTGCACAACCTACATGTTTCATGCTGAAGTTTTTTAAGACAACTGATTGTTTACTCTCATAAAACAGCGCATGACAAGACATGTATCCATGCAAGAAGTTTGCATCTAAATCCCATGGTGTGCGTTTGCCTGCTTCATTTCTCTATTCAAATAGATCTCCAATTTTGCTCCAGATACAAATCTTGATTTCATGTCCTATCCTTTCGACATCGATATGATTCCAAATTTGTATTTGGAGCAAATCCGCTGGTTTATTTATACTCCAATGATCGTCATTTTGGATTTCAATCATCTTTCATTGGATGATTCTTAATCGTTGTTGGGAGGGATGATGGGCTATAAACGTCAATACGTTTTGATGTTCATAGGTTGTCATCCCTTTCAACAACAATTAAGATGATAATACATCCGAGTAAAATAAAAATGGACAACTTAAACCTTTTTTAATCTATCCGTTTTCTTTTTCAGCGGACGCACACATGGCAAGTTTCCATTATTTCCAAGTCTTTGTCCGTTTTATTTTAAGACGGATGGCACACATGGTATCACCTTGATTTTTCTAGATGATCCATCCATTTATTTTTCAACGGTCGATGCATAAATTACAAACAAACAACCTAGTTTTTTTTCAAGGAGATTTATGTAATTTCATCTTTTTTTTCCCATCCGTTTTGGTTTCAAATGAACGTCCATTTCTATTTGAAACGGTTGCATTCAATTTTTTCAAAGATCTGGCCATTCAACATCCAAATGGACTGCTCGATGTGAGTTGACATGATGAAGCCAAATAGCCAATGTTTGCCCAATACATATATATAATGCTAGGGATTGGTGTTAATCATCTGTTCTTAGTTAGTCATGGTGTGTTTGAGGCTTGGTTATTCACTTGGTTTTGGTTAGTTTTTTTTTATTTGATTTGTTATTTTTTTTCTTTTGGTTACTCAATTTTTATCTTGATTACTCATTTTTTATTTTGGTTAGTCATTTGTGATTTAATTGGTCATGGGTTTGGTTAGTCATTTTGGTCGATCATCATAGTTTTTGTTTGCCACATTGGTAAGTCGATCATATATCATGGTTTTGATTTGTTATTCTGGTTGGTCGATTATCATGACTTGAACCGTTACCTTGGTCGCTCATTGTTTTTGGATGGTGTAACGCCCCAACGTCCGGCTCAGTTGACACATATGTTATGTCGCTAAAGACCCACTCGATCCAAACCAAGGCCAAACAACCCAAACAGATCTTAGGTATAGAATACAAGGAAACTAACTAAGCATTTACATTACATTAATTACAATGTTGATAGTTAAGTTGCATAATTACATATCCACTTTCAACAAACAAAGATGAGAATGGGGAGTCTGTTGATGCTACCAAGTATTGTGGCATCATCGGATCACTTCTCTATCTGACTGTTAGCAGATCTGATATAATGGTTTATGTGCAAGGTTTCAATCAGATCCTAAACAATCTCATCTGACTACAACCAAGAGGATCATCAGATACCTTAAAGGAACTCCCAATATGGGTATCTGGTTGCCCAATCTGCCTATTTCAGAAATTATTGAATTTTGTGACGCTGATTTTCCATGGCTAGCTTTGCTGCAAGGGTAGCATTCTCCGTGATTTGCCTCTGGCCCCTCTTGGCTTTAGGCTGTTCAACCAAGACGACTTTCCATTTAACTTTGGGGTCTATGGTTGGTTGAGGTGTTTGTGATGTATGTGATGGTGTTCGGATGATAATGCTTGTAGATGTGGATGTGGTTGTTGATGTGAGAGTTGATGTTGATATTTGTTGTGGTGAGGCTACTGGGGTGGTGGGGATAGGGTGGCTGTCTTAATCCATTGCTGCAGAAGTATCCTTCTCCCTTTCTGCAGAGGTTGGTGAAGGTAACTCCAAAATAGCCATGTACTAATACATGATGAGCAAAAGATGTGAGATAAACTGCATGCATGCAAATCTCGCACTACCGCGAGATATATTTCATGAGTAAAAATGAAAATAAAACACATAATCCATGAGTAAAAATCTGAGTAACCTAGAGTGATGTATTTCATTCCAAGGGAATTTCCCCGCAACTATGGTGAATCCAAGAAACCTCCTCGATAAACCCTCAAAGCGAAGCAAGTCATAGAAAATATATACTTAGGCCATATTAGTCAAATAGTACATGTTATATCCGTTTTCTGTGTTTTTTCTTGTTACTATTATTAACCAACAATACATGACAAGACCACAAAGGATTAACTTAGAAGGATACGACCAACTCTGACAACTCAAGCAACTCAGAATATAACCAACCGGGTGCCAATTGTCGACCGGGCAAATCTGTTTGGAATCATATTTAAATATGCATCTCTAATGCGTTCATATTCATCAATGAGGTTTTGGCCGACAACCATCATTGGAAGGGCCTCCCTGCAGAGAGTCACCTGGTGACCCGGTCATCAAACGGTCTCAGTGCCGCTGCATGCATGCGAAGGGAACGAGTTGTTATCTTCCCTCCCTAGCTAGGGGATTCCTCTACCTGCCAGTCACAATGACTCAAAGAATATAACTCGAGAGTCCAATGACTCACAAATACCAACGAGGCTCAACGAAAACCAATGATCCCAATGGATCCTAGAAAGGATGCTCAAGCTCAACCTTCAACACAACAACTCTGAAGAATACGACAATAGACCCAAGAGGAGACGCCACAATCAACCTTTACAACATTTTCAAGGAAAACGATCAATAATCCAATAGATCCAAGAAGGGATGCACCAGGCGGTCCACGCTCTACCTTTACAACTCAAGGGCATGTGTATTATTTTATTCACTTTTGATTAGTTCACATCTCATAGATAGTGCAACCAAGCTCTATAATCCTCTCCTTTTTATTTAAACATTAAATTGTCATTTTTAATAACTTTTCGAAAGGGTACTTTATGTTATAATGGTGCGTATAGTAGTCCATTCAAACCCAAATACCATATATTACACAACAAAAATCATAAAAATCCATCCCCATTTTCGATCACAATGTCAAGGTTCGTTATTTATAACCCGATCCCCCCATGGTATACATAATACCTCGCAGTCCGGGGATAACTTTCTATGAGACTAGAAGGGAAGAGGGGGGG
>JAOVYX010001640.1:0-12462 GCA_035668315.1 Drosera spatulata | reverse complement strand
ATTATTTTATTTAGATTATAATCATATAATATGAATCAAATAAAATCAAATCATGTAAATATAATAAAGTATCTTCGATTTGCCTTTTTGATCTCACCTGGTTGGAGACTTTGTGCTGATAACGTGTTATGACAAAGACGTTTCGTCGGATAAATTTCTTCGAAAGATAATTACCGGAATTAACAAAAAAATAAAATATTTTAGAGATAGATTAGAGGGAGAAAGAGAGATTTTCTTCTCTTGAAAATGTGTCCATAACACCTTACAAATGAACTCTATTTATAGGACTCAAGGTAATTAATTAACACCTAATTTTTTCACCTAATCAAGGTGATTAGGTCTAATTTATAGCTAATTAGGTAAGTCCATTTAATAACCTCAAAAGTAGGTGAGATCTAAAAAAAATATGTAGACTTAGATATAAATACATCATTTTCAAAGGATATTTTTAATAATCTAATTACAATAGACCAGAAATCAAAATGTCTCTATTTGTTATCAGTCAAAACAAATAGGAGTACTTTAAGTCGTTTTATACGTATATCCTATTTGCTCTAACCTTTCGTTTTCAGCATCTTTTCTCATTTTCCTACAATAATTTTTCACTTTAATGGGCCATTATCTATGACTATAGGAATAAGGTTGGATTTCTCGATTTATCAAAAAAAAAAAAAAAGGTTGGATTTTATCTTCTTTATGATTAGCTTAGTCTATCTTTCAGTTTTCATTTTCCATTCGAACATATAGGTTATTCATAGGGAAATTTCCGAGAGGTGTCATTTAAATTTATTCTTACAAGTCACGTATCTTGTTTTGATGAATAAATTTGAAAGATTTGCATTTAAAAGTATGGGAACAAAAATTCTTATGTCTTAATTTCGTGGAATTAAGTCTCCAAAATAATAACACGAGAATTTTCACTTATTCATATGTATAATTCAAAAAAGACAAGCAAATGGTGAATTCGTTAAGAAACAACTTCTAATACTTAAATGAGCAAGGAAAAAGAAAAACGACTTCTAATAATTGTTGCACAAATAAGAAATTAGACATTTCATATGAAAGTATCGCAACGTGTAACAACACCTAGCCAGCGAGACTTTAAGATAAAGTATATCGATCGGCTAATGACAATGTCCGCTTCAATGGCGCGGTGTCGCCGTGTTGAGAAGCTTTAAAATTAACTTTTCAAAAAACCTTAATATGAGATATTTCCTTAGAATGATCATGAGAATGAGATCCCTTTTAAGATCGCACAATGCACACTTTTGTCCCCCCTCAGGATGAACTCTATAGTGAACTTGTTTAGATGTCTAATAAGTGAGCTAGCTCAAATGCAATGCACGCATGTGAGAATTTATAAGAAATCATTAATAAAAACAAAAAATCGTGGTCTTAGTAATGCATTAATTACATATTTCACGTATCTACGTGTTGTTGTTGATGGATCTAAAGTGTTATCGTTCACATACACCGGCCAACTCAAGAATTTGTTGGAGAACATTTTACGGTAAATAAATTAAGAATGTTTCTGTTAAAATATGTGATGAGTTAAGTAATCCGATCCTAACAGTTTCAATAATTAGCGGCCTTGCCCACTCTCGATGAGAGCATCAGCAAACCGTTTATCTGTATGCAGTTCAAATGTCAATGGTGGTATTCACATAATACGATCATTCGTTTCTTTCTCCTTTTTCTTTTCTTCACCTAGAAACACCTCATGTATATTTTCTACAAGAGATGGAAAGCCAACTAACTTCCAAATTTGATTAGTTTCCAAACCACATTTGAGACCAAAAATGTCTGGTTCCTTCTTGTTATATATACAGGACACACACCCACGCATATGAATGTGACCTAACATGGAAATTGGTGACAGATTTGTAAGGTGACATACCAAAACGTATGATTCTTATATGTTTTCTTATGTTGCATGCATGTGAGCTTGCCCATAAACCTAATGTGTGCGACTGTCATTGATACATATTAAGTTTTAATTTAATGTTATATATGATCTAGTTTGCAATGTTCTTGTTGATGTGGTACGGTGTAACAGACAGAAGAACTCGGTGATCTGTATTGAAAATTACAATAAGATTATATAAACCTTTTGAATACAATTAGTTGATAGATATATAGAAAGTTCTATGAACCATCCAATCAATATCTATTGGATAATCTATATCCAAATTTAAACTTTGCAAGTGATCCATCAATTTGATTCAATATATGATACCACTATTCATATCTTGTTGCATATGCATGTATATATATATGCATGTGGCTTAATTCTTTTTCTTGTATTCATTGGGAGTATAATATGTATACTTTTCTCGATCATAATTAATGGATGATGTAAACTAAAGAAAGTGATCATGACTAATAATATATATTATGGGCTTGGTCTGTACAAATACAAGATGTATGTGGCTTGTACAGTATATAATCTTACCCTTATTATACATTTAAGAGAATTTATTTTCTTATGTTTTTTTAAATATGTTAAATTATGGATCTCATATTTAAAAAAAAAACGATTTATTATTGAACACGACGAGTTTGCACTATACGGTCTCAAAAAACCATTGATTTAATTATTTGCTGTGAAATGCTGGACCAAAACAAATTAATGCACGTTAAGTGTACTTACTTTATTGATACTTTCATTCATTCTGAAATAATTATTAGATTCACAAGAAAAAGGTGTTCTGTGTTGCTTTCGTCTTTTATCTCCTGTTCTTATCTTTGCAACTTTGTCTTAAATACTTGATTTATGACACACATCAAAAAATTTCCAAATTTTGTTGCGTCGTCACATATTAAGGTCCTTTTCTTTAAGTTTGAACGCCTTGAAAAAAAAATAAAATCAATATTTAAACACTTGTAAAGACTAAGCACAAGGATGAGAATATTGTTCTGCTACATTTCGCACATGATAGAATGCGAATTATTTGTAAAGACAAAACTACCCTTTCCGATACAGAGAATTGCTGACAGTTAAAAAAATGAAATCAAATTCAAAATTCAAAAAATTTCGGTTATTTTTAAAGGAAATGTTCCTCCGTCTCACATAAACTTTTAAGAAGAAAAATACAGGTTCAGAAAAAAATAATCACCTGAAATGACTCGAATATTTTTTTATCCTTTTATTTAATAACTTCAAACAATTGATATGAGTTTCAAGGAAAAAAAAGGAATTTAGTGTATCTAATTTTTTAATTTCACCCCAAATTTCGATAGTGTTACTACCTCTGTCCCATTCATATTATAATGATTTGATCCGACACGATAATTTATATGTGTGTTGAATTAATAAGAAATGATAATTTTGTCATTGTGAGTGCGCGAGATAAAGGAATGACGAAAAAAAAAAGAAATAGTAATGGGTGGGTTATAAAGTGAGGATAGTTTGATATTTTTGTATGAAAAAAGTTCATAAATTATAAAAGATTACAATTTGAATGAAACGATAAAAAAATATTACAATTTGAATGAAAAGAATGGAGTATATCTTATTGAGACCAACACAATTTAATGAAAAATTAAAAAAATAATTAAATCAATTATTTCAACCAAATCGATTGAAGTTAAATACTTTAAACCAATCAAAATAAAAAAGCTCATCTAAAAAAGCTCTTTCTTTTTTTCTTTTTGTTTTTGTTGGTAAGCTCATACAAATGTTTAAGTTTATTTTAGAGAGGATAGATTAGAGGGTAGGTGAATCATTTTGGGTGATTTTTGTAAATTAATTTTGAAGAAAGGGGGTAAATTAATATGGGTGATTTGATATTTCATATGAAAAAAAATTAATAAATAAAAAAGTATTATATTTGAATGAAACGTAAAAAAAATAAAAATAATGATGTAATCTGAACCAAAATATGAAATTTGAAAGGGATAATATAAAATTAGCTAAAAAGCTTTAACGCGGTAATAACTCAAACAAGAAAAAAAGGAATCAATCAAATCAACATCGAAGCAAATCAGCAATTGGAGTCAATGTTCAAATTAGTTGCTTTCCAATGATCCACTAAAGGTGAAACTCCATGGCATTGAAGTTCAGCAAAGAGGAATTTTGTGAACCACGACCATAAATTAGGGTTAAGGTGTTCGAAGAGAAACGCCAAAATCGAAGAAACAAGAGATCGAACAAATAGGACTATGAAATTAGATGTTAAATTTGTATTCTTTTTAAGGTTCGAGCTTGATTTGTTGATGCACTGCATGGATCGTGAGTGCTTCGTCTTCCTCCTGTCAAAAGCCATTTGCTTTAGGAGAAGGATCCCTGTTGCTGTTCGCTGTGGACAGCATGGGGAATTCAACGATTATAAAAAATACAAAGGAAATGGAATTTTGAGAAGAGAAAATAATGAAGGGATTTGAATGATTGAAATTGAATGACAACATCCTACTGTAAATCCCAGCAATAGGGGATTGGGATCATTGGCTGTAGGTGGATGGACAGCATATGTGCTGTCGGCAATCTTTGTTATTGGATTTCAATCCAATTATTTAGGTTTGTTTTGATTTTTAGGGTTTGGGATTTTTTTGTTTTATGTTTCTTGTGTGGGTTTTTATGGGTTCATTCTTCTTTTATTTTTTATTCAGATTTTTTTTAAGTTGTATTTTTTTGGGTTCATATTTATTTCTTAGGGTTTATTTTTATCCCTGAGTTTTTAGATGTTTGTTTTTTCATATAAAAAGGATGAAGGGGTTGTTTTTTTGGGTCTACAAGCAGGGGATCCAACTCCCTGTCCGGCTCGGTATTGCGGCTGCAACTGCCCCATATATCCGTACTTCACAATGGTAAGATCTGTTGCATGTCAATATTGGTTGCTGTTGCAACAGCTTCACTATCTCGTCCCAATAAAAGGGAAAGGCAACCATGCGGATCTTTGTCACAAACTTTAGAAAACTTCTAGGACTTACATTACTTGATTAGGCTGCATATGTAGAGGAAGTCCTTGCAGATCACACAGTTGTTTCTCCGATAGCTAAGTGTCATACTATATAACAAAGTGTTTTATGAACAAGAAGAATTGACTCAGTTAATCCTTCCTGCAACTAAATGTTCAAAGGTTCCATTAATCAGCAAATAATATCTATATCATAAATATGACAGAGGTTAGACAATGTGATTTCAAAACGAGAGGCTTGACATTTGTTGGAATGCTTCACCAATTATGCCTCTTGTTGTCTTTTTTCAACATATAGTACTAACGTTTTTGAGAAACTAAGCTTTACATTACGTATGTGCATGTCAATTATTGCCATATAAATATGCATAGCATCCCTCACTTGCTTATTCGACCATATCATATCTTACTAAAATATACATATAGGACTTTACTTAAATCAATCATATCAAAACATTTTAAAAAGAGGGATTCCAATTTATAGCATTGCAGTTTGAGCTCTATAGCTGGTAGTTGATTCACACGGGATATTTTTGTCTGCATATACAAAAAAAAGCTTAGTTGCTCTAGTTGAATAAGTACGAGTCAATCATGTAAAAATGGAACCATATTGAACTCGAGCCCTTGCATTTATTTGCCATCACATGGCTACGCACATGCTTCATCGATGTGAAAATCAGAATATGCATAGGTTAATTTTGTCTTGCTCCCTCTTCGATCCATTCATGGCCCGACCAACATTATAGTCGAGATATAACTGTTTGATATGTTGTTACTGTTTCTCGTTCGTAATATGAAGATGGAAACCGACCGTTCACTCAATACAAAGATTCGATATACATAGAGGCATCGTCGTCCAATTAAAAAGATCATCAGAATTGTTATCTTTATTTTTGTTTTTAATCAAAAGACAATCATGGTATCTAGTTAATGCCACCTGCATCACGAGCGTTGGCTACTTGCTAGCTGGTCAGAAACTTATGACTTATCATGGTCACCAAATCATTTTGTCAACAAGTAATTTCATGATTCTTGGAAAATAGCAATCATTTGGCCGGTTGATAGGAGATGCATGATTTATGTAATTCTTCATTCTAAAAAAAAAAAAAACCAAATGTAATTCCTTGATTGTTATCCTCATTTTAATCGTAAACAATATCATTTCATCTCAAATCCAATGCCTTATCAGCAAGGTTTCAACAAACTTGATGCACACCAAACTGTAGAAATCATTGAGACATAACAAATCAATCGAATCCTCTCATCATCTGCAACGTATATTCGATCCACACAAGTTTGAGGGGAACACTATGGTTATTGATTACAATTCTACAATGTCCTGACATACAAATCAGCAAATCACTGCTGATATCACGCATTCACTCGGAGCTGTTTCATATCGATGTTCAAAATTATGAAAATCAAAACTAATAATAATCACAAAAAACCAAGGAACAAAACAAAAAAACACTTTATACAATAAAATGATTTTTTTTTTCTAAAAACGGATCTTGAATTTAGTATTCTGTTGAAATAGAAAACAAAAAACTATTTTTACAAGATTTTTATTTTCTGCTTTCTTTTTATTCGTTTGAGAAAGAACAATTAATCAATCCCAAAACGTTTGTTTCATCAATCAGTGAACGAAAACAAAAAATTTAAAACAACAACAATACCAAACATATCCTTAGATATCCAAACTCGATCTGATATCGCCATTCTAACCATCTACACCTCGGCTGGACATAACCTTTCGTGGTTCATTCTCTTGCAAATGCCATCCCAAGAACGCCAATCATCTATTCTCCTTAGCTTTCGAACCGATGCTAGTTTGAACTGATGACCTAAAATCAAGAGAGATGACTAAGTTTGTACAATACTCAAATCAACGTTAAAACTATGATTTTGGTTAGTAGATTTGACATAACGATCATACTAAACGTTAACTGTCATCTAAGTGGATGAGTGACTTTGGCCGAATACCTGAGATTAGGGGAACCTGAACTGAAACCATAAGCTGATATTCAAAACCCTATCGCGACGGGCCCACCGGATTTGGCAGCCCGCATCAGCTCAACTGAACCAATCACGGGGGCCACCATGTGCCACGACATGAAGTGCCGAATCGCACCGTTCGAACTATAGATTCTTCATCCTACATTACAACATCAATAATATGTGGTAAGTATTCGACCAATGTACAACAGAAGCCTGCCCGACTTGACAACATAACCACGTCGAAATTAACTCCTTGATCTTCAAGCATACTACATCAAAGAGCATCTAGCATAATCACGATAGAAAACATCGTGATGTGCTTATAAGTTAATCACGTGACATGTGAAAATATGTTGCTTCTTGATTCGGTTGGGTGGGTCCCTGCAGAATAAGGTTGTGGGGCCCGAGACATGTTGATTCGACATGTCAGTAGCAGAGGCTATAAAGCGAGCTACTGTTCAAACAGACAAACTGCCCAGGTTGCACCGTGGGATCAATGGGGTCCATCCACGTGGGCAGCCGTTTCACTTTCATTGTTTTGTCCTGTGCATTGAGGGGAACAATTCATCACAAACAATGAGCTCGTCACCTACCTGGGCTGAGTCGTGGCAGTCGAAGGGAAACAAGGAGATGATGCCATAACTTGCATAAGCTGGTTGATTAGGAATAAGATAACAGTGATTATCTAAATATAGATGCAACTGTTTAACTGGAAGAGATTGTGGCTCCTAAACTCCTCTAAGTATTCGATCAAACCATTCACTTGCGTCGTAAGCCATACCAGGATGGCTTTCATCCTTCTGCCTCCGTCTCGGGGCAATGTTTACGGTTTAGTCCTACATTGTCAGCATAGATCAACCTAATGGCTAGCAAACACGCAGCAAGAATTCAGGTCCGCGTATGGGTTCAAGACCAAGTGTTACATGAGGGAATGCTGGTACAAACACGAGCCAGGAAACGAGGTTGGGATCAAGCTTTGGATCAGCTCAACAAGAAAATCCAACATTAACTACGGATTAAGCCGCATAAAGAAAAAGCAGAAAATCTCTCTCTCAATCCAAAAATTTGAGTTGATGGGTTTAAGATCAACCCACACTCATGCTGATATGATGTTATGATGCCCTATTTTTATTCATAGTTGACGTGGGACTAACTTAATTTATATTCTCGACTCTTTATTTAGGCAATGGGGATGCATAGTAATCTGGAGGAAGGAAACCAACGAATTGCAGAGATAAACCAGGACAGCCAAATTATCAAATCTAACCTTGGTGAGCTCATTGATCAGGATGTGACCAACATCAGTTGATCCTCCAATGACACATATCCTTCATCAGAACTGGAGATTAAGGTCGCAAACGAGCAGCTTCCATTCCTTGTAAGTGAAGATTTGGATCTAGAACTGATGATTGTTAGCAGCCATGCCTGCAGTACGAAGTTGAATTTCACTAGTGGAGAACTTGTGATCATATAATGAAAACAGAGGCCAAAATCAGCAGAATCATAACAATGCTAGGGCTTCATTAGCATAAATAAGTATTACTTTCCGAATCAATCCTCCTCAAAATTTTTATCTTTTACCCTGACATTTTTACATATACTCACACTTCAGTTCCTACAGCTTAAGATGAACATCTTAGTTTACCTCACAAGAGTAGTACAATAACCATACTCATCATGTTCATGCTCCGCATAGGCGCACACTTAACAGAATCTATTTTTCATAACTTTCCATTCTCGTGTCCCAACCACATGATGGGGCAAACTTATTTGCAGCAGCCATTCTCCATATAGTTAGCTCCTACCTAATCTGAACTTAATGAGTTTCCAGAATATCTGATTTCGAATCCCACCTTAGAATGCCTTAACTACCACCAAAATGCTGATATCTTAGACAATGGCATACACCGTTCAATTTGATCATCGAGGCTATCCAACAGTCGAGCAAATATATATGAGCTCAACTCTACTCATGCCTACTATGTTCCTGGAAAGGCATTTCTAACACAGAACAAAAATCTGATGAGCATCAAACACTCAGAATGAAGTACTGGATCAAGCAAATTAACTTAGCAAAGCTCTCAACATATCGGTCCCCAATGGAGTCGCTGGTTCTATGTGGGGCGGCTTTGGTTGGAGCTTAAGCCACAGGGTTACACACCGTCGGATGGCATGGCTTTTGGAATCGCCACCTAGTTGATCCCCAAGTAGGAAGGGTTGGGTAAGACTTGGTCTGTGGATAGAGTTCTAGACCAGGAAGCTATGTCTCGAAACATTTCAAACACAAACTTCTGTCAACCTGGAGGTGTCCCAACCACAGTGGTTACTCAAGCACCAAGTAGTCAGATTTCTGCTTAAGAAATAAACCAGACAATCCGACTTAAGGAGCACACTAAACGACATAGAATGACAGAGCAATGATCTAAATTCTGGGGGAGAGATGCTCATTAGATTTACCCAACATCTTTTGTTATATATGGTATCTGAACTGCCTTGGGAAGTTGATAAACAAGGCTAGGAAAAAAAACGAAAAAACCATCGATATCGTATTTCTTAAAACAAGAAACCCATAACAGCAGATCAACTACACTGCAATTCCATTTCTGTCTACTAAAGATACAGCTCTAAAAGATAGTAACTGCCTGGAATAGTCAGTCACTGGTGTTGTAATTGCTCATTGGACACGATAATTCTTAGACGCCCGAGCAATGAAGCAACAAATGGACATTCATCTAAGATGCTAACGCTATGTTTCCCTCGATAATAGATCGAGTTCTTTTCTACGGACACAAGTTCATCGATTCCATCAATGCTTTAGCTGTTACAGACGTGAAACATTCGACATCCTCCAAATGCTTTGGTTCTCAATCACCTATCGTGCCTTTTACCCCGCTTTTCGCTCAACTCTCTAATGGCCTAATCGCTTTGCTACTCAACATCTCCTGTCTACGATTAGGGTTTGCTTACAAGGATTAAGAGATACGGCATTACTTAAACCTCGTATCCCTAATTTGCTTTTTTTTTTTTTCCATACATTTATTGATTCAGTTTCAATTATAACTATATGAAAAAATATTGACTTCATGTCCTAAACGGAGGTGGGCTACGCTAAATGAAAATTAGAAAAGCAGAAACGGAGATAAATGGATGCGACAAATCGCAACCGTCAATTCCCAAATCATCGCCGTCGCCGTCGCCGTTGCAGGGGAGTTCGTGATCTAGTGAAGCGACCGCACGCAGCAGTCGCCAATATCTCCGAAGGGACGTAATCACCACCGGTGTCTCATCTCGGTCGGGTCGCCATGAGCACCAATGTGTGACCGAAGAGGGCGGGGCTGCTCGTCCAAAACATTGTGAAAGGGGTGACGAGCATGATCCAATAATCAAAGAGGGAGTAGGAAAAAGGAATATGATCTAACGTTAGTTTGTCAGAGATTGATAGATGATGAAATCAAATAATTAAATAAGTTTAAAAATAATATAATTTTAAAGAGATTTTTATTGTTGGATATATCTTAAAAATAATATAATTTTAAATAATTTTAAGTTAATGAATTGTTGAATTTTTATTTATTGATTTTTCATTCAAATCTTAAAAAATAATTAATTTTAATTTACATCGTTGGAACATATTTTTATAAGTGCCACACATCTGTTTTCCCCTAAACTAAAAGCTATTTTTTTTATTTTCTTATAAAACCTAGTACATACCAATTTTATCAGATGTCCCCCCAAATCATTTTTTATAAAATAAAAGAACCTGAAAAAATAATACAAAAACATCAAATTTCTAATTTTTGTATGTATCATCGTTTTATTTATTTGAGAAAATAAAATAAAAACAAATATCACAAAACGTGGGGAAGAGATTAAGGCTCAGCTTGATGTTCTTCAAAAAAACACTCGTATCCAGATTTTACTGACGGTAAGAGGCTAGAGATGCAGAAGGAAGTAAAAAAGTTGAAGAGATTATTAGCAGTAAAAGAACTGTACTTTCAACAACAAGCGAAATATACATGGATAAAAGGAATTAATAGGAATGTTGCATACTTTCATGTTGTGGTTAATAACACAATGAGAAGATTTAGAATAACTAGCCTGACCTATGAGTTAGGTATTAGAATGACTGACGCTGAAGCCATTCAAAATGAGAATAAACTTTTATCAAAAGTTATTTGGGGAGTCTAAGGTTAATTTACAAGATGTGCGTTATGAAGTTATTTCAATGGCTCCTTTGTTGATACATGAGCAGCAGAAATTGCTTTTTTTCCCATTCTCAACTTAGAATGTTAAAGATGCATTATGAAAGATTGATGATCTAAAGGTTCCTGGACCTGATGGGTACTCTTTTAAGTTCTTTAAGCATTGATGGAGTATTGTCTTTGGTGATTTTATTGTTGCTGTGCTTGAATTTTTTTGACAATTACAAGATTCTAAGATAGATTAATGCCACAGTTATATGCCTTATTCCTAAATCCTCTCATGCTTTTGTGGTCTCAGAATATAGGCCTATATTGTATTGTTCTATGATATAAGGAGGTATCAAGAATGTTAGCTGAAAGAATGAAATATGTATTGTCCAGCCTAGTTAGTAATGCTCAGAATGCATTCGTTCTTGGAAGAAATATTGTTGATAATACTTGGCTATATCAGGAGCTAATGATGGGTTATGACCGTAATCGTATATCACATAGGGCTATGATCAAAATTGGTCTAAAAAAACCCTATGATTCTACACTACAAAAAATCAGGGTCACGGGCGACTAAAAATAACGACTAAAATTTGATTATTAGTCGCCAATACAAACGCTTCCATTTAAAAAAAAAAACTGATGGAAAATAGCAACTATTATGGATATTAGTCGCCAAATTGGCGACTATTATGGAATTTAGTCGCGAATTTTACGACTAATTTTATCCTTGGTCGCGAATTTGGCGACTAAGTTTCTTGTTAGTCGCCAAATTGGCGACTAAGTTTCTTGTTAGTCGCCAAAATTTTTTGATCAGAAATTGTATTCCTTTGATGAGTTTTGTAACCCATTTAGCGACTACTGTAAATTTTAGTCGCCATTTTGCGACTAAGGTTGTTTTTAGTCGCTATTTTGCGACTAAGCTTATGATTAGTCGTCAAGTTAGGTTAGAAAATCATCCATGCTCGAACTCATTCCTCCCTGCTTCCTCCCTATGCTTCCGTCTTCTCATTTCTCTCAAGCCTAAGTCTTTCTCTCACTCACTGAAGCACACTCTGCCATCATCTTCTCTGAACGGGGATCTCACATCGGGAGATTTGATCGTTGTAGTTCGCGGTTTCAGCGGGAGATTTGGCTCGGGTATGTGTTGTTCTGTTCGATTTGGGTTCAATTTGTTTTGAGTTTTAGGTTAATGGGTATGAGTCATGTATGCGAATCCTTGAAATGATTGCTTTATTGCTGATTCCCGTTGTTCACATTGAAATGTATACGAGTCTCACCTTGAAATGATTGAAATCGATTTGGTCGTTGTTCACATCTTCTCTGAACGGGAATGTCTAATGGCTTTTAGGTTTCTG
>JAOVYX010001639.1:0-10890 GCA_035668315.1 Drosera spatulata | reverse complement strand
GACTACGAGCACCGCTCTCTCGCTGACGACGCATGGTACACGATCCGACTCCTCCTCCAATCCGAACTCTTAATCATCAAGTACCCCGAATTCCTCGACGCCTGCTACGACGACAAGTTCTGGGCGGGGCACTTCGACACGGCGGAGAAGATAAGGGAGTTCGAGGGGAGGTTTAGGGGTTTGTCGGAGCAGATTCAGGATAGGGAGTGCGGGAGCGTGAGGGAAGGGGATAGGGTTTGTGCTTGTGGGGAGTTGGGGGACGGGGAGAGGAGGTTTTATGACGCAATAGTCGATGCGGTGAGGGTTTTGGGGGTTTTGATGATGAATTGGATTGTGTCTGTGACGGGAAAACTTGGATTGTTGTTGTTGTACTGTCTTTGTCGCATGATATAGGGAATAGTTTGACTGGCATGGGGATTCATGCGTGTGTGTTGGAATTTTGTGGAATTTGGTGAAAAAGAATATTTTGAAGGGAACGGTTTGACTCGCAAATAGATTTGTGTTGAAATTTTGTGAAATTTGGTGAAAAATAAATATTTTTAAATGATAGTCAGGTTTAGTGTAACCTTTGTTGATAGTGATTGATGAGGTTGTGTTGGTGATTGATGAGATATGTTGTGGTTTTGTTTGATGTGCGAGTTTTCTGTGTTGTTGAATTTTGTCGTTGATTGGGCTTATTGTGTGGAAGGAGAGATTCTTCATAGAATGTTTTTGAATACGTGACTGATAACATAAGTGTCTCATTACGGGATCAAGTTAGCTAATGTTGTTGAGACTAATGAGGAGTTGAAAGCTTTATTGTTTCCTATGTTGGAAAACAGTGTTATATCTCTGTAGCGGAAAATGGACTGCCTACTAGGCTTTGTTTGTTTGTTGTTGTTGTTGTTTGTTGTTGTTGTCGGTGGTGGTGGTGGTGGTGTCTTAGAGCACCAAAATTTAGTATCTAGTCTTACCTTGAAGAATAAGAGACTGTTTCCTTCAAAATTCGAAGTCAGCTACCAGGAATGTCTTGGTATGCAGAACATAGGACATGGAAAGTTAGTCATCAATCAAGTTTGGTCTTCTCTTCTTTTTTCTCTCTCTCTTTTTTTTTTTTTCAGTATGATCCTTCATCTTCTTTTTGTCCTCGTCATTTTTTTTAATTGTTCAGCATGCCCTTTTGAGATCTTCGTCGTACGGCTAGGTATTGGCTCTTCTCCTAGCCACCAGAACTTTTGGTTGCTGCTATACCAGAGTAGTTGTTGTGACATTGTGCATATCTTATGTAGTATTGTTGTCCTAATCATATTAATTCCTGCTATGCATGGAACTTGTGTGTAGTTATGTTTCCTCACTGAGCTATTTGGATCCTCAAAACTGATTTTGGAAAACTAGGAAACCTTATACTCTGTTAGATTCTAATGAAAGCTTAGCTAACCTGATTTCGATGGTTTTAATGTTTCATCGTAAAAGGTCAGGGCCAAGGAGCACACATTTAAAAATGGAGAGGAGGAGTGCCATTGCACTTTCATACTTTCGTGGCTTCACGGTCCAAAAGCTGGGACTCTTGAGGCCTCCAAAATTGAAAACATGTGTCTTGTCCTACGGAGTGACAAAATGGATCCAAGACTGGCTACTTTCCTGAGAATTTGTAGGGAGAAGCTTGGGATCAGTTCGCCTGGTTCGAGATCTGGAGTCGGTGGGGGCACCCGAGAAAGTTATGGCTCTACCACCGGAAGGAAGCCTGATTGTGGGGCAAGTTCATGCTAACTCTGATGCTTTGTTATCTCTTCTAGATATACATATGCAGTTGAGCAGTTTCATCAGATGTAGGCTTGATTTTCTGTTTGATTTTCTCAGATATCCAACGGTTCTCGATTATCTAGCCCACGTTCTTCTATGCAAGGTTTCAATAAAATTTCTACCTGCTCTTCTATAGCTCTATGTCCATTAACCTTAATGTAATTCGTGATTTTTTCTGAGTGTCAATGCCATCCATGAGCAGGAAAGCTAACATCTGATGCAATGCAAGACTTGGATTTGGGAGGAGCAGATAAGTCCAAACGTACTGCGAAACTAAGCAGTGTTCCGCATATCGTGTTGGTTGACAATTTGGAGAAGAATATAACGCCATCAGCTATCGTGAATTTTATTGGTCGGTGTACATCCATCTCCACTGATGCCTATGTTTTTCCTAGCCTGTGGTTCGAGTTATATACCAGGGGAGCGCTTTTGGTGAATTCTAAGGAGAAGCTACAGAGATTACAGACCTTCCTGACTAAACCTGACCAGATAATTACATCTTCACGGGGAAGGTTCAACCTTAATTCCATTTCTTGTATTTTTTTGATCTTGCTGTCACTTGACATACATTTCTTTTCCTGCTACTTGCCAAGTCTTTTCCTTGTGTTGAAGTATTAAATATGTGAAAGATGTGAAAATTCAGCATTTTTCTTACAAGGGTTCCTGCTACTTGACATATATTTTACCAAGCAAGTACTAAATGGCAATTCCCATTTTCTTGTTAAATTGGTCCTGAACATGTTAGCCTTTTGTGTTGGCGGCACGTATAGAATTTGATAGTTGACTTGCTCCTGTCTCCTGTTGTTTCCTTGCTCATTTTTCCAGTCAGTAGTTTACTGTGGCTGGTGATTGACATCTTGTCTTTTTTTATTTTGATTCGTTTACGAGCTCCTTTGTTCTGCAGGCCTTGGGTAGTGCCGGACATAACAAAGTATAATTTCTGCAGTGCATCATATGGTTTCCCAGAGCTGAATGCACAGGCCAGTTGCCTTAGCCACTGCTAATATAAAGTAGTAGGAAGACTAGTACGAATTTCTAGCCATCAAGAGTGGATCAAGTACGCAAGTAGCAGATCTCATAGTTGCACAAAGAACAGTCGAGTCTTCACTGATGGATAAAAGATGAATATCATGTCAAGTCTTTTTGTAGCTCAAAGGTCCAAAGCGCAAAAGAAATGTTGGCAAGTCTTCACTCATGGATGTCTGACCGTAGTCGACCATCTCAGCTAGTGTCTTGGTCGAAGAAGAAGAAGATGGAAATAATGATCTGCTAGTATTTTGAAACGAGTCATTCTTCAATCTTGTCTTTACGCATCATTTATGTGATTCATTATGTGTGCTTGTTTTAGATCAAAATGCCACAAATAAAATCCGAATCTGGTGTGGAGGAACATGCATTGAAGGTCGTCCATGTAGGAAGTGAAGAATATACAAAAGCAGAGCAGCTAAGGGCGATGTTCCTGGAATTCTTGAATCATCAACATAGATTACACAGGAGGCTTCTTTTCGAGGAGGGACGCATACTTGGGCCGTCGATGTGTGGAAAAATCTCATGTGCATCCTTCAGCCCTGTGTTGGAAAATCCTGTCTTCTACCTCCAGTAGTTATGCAGCGACATTTTCGTCCTAGGATGATGTTGGCTAGCCATGGTTTAGAACAGTTCAGTGTCACGTGGTCGTCTAACCTTCATAGGATGTGCAGACCTGTAAGTATTTTGTGCCACTTCTCGACAGGAATAGTTAACGTGATCGGTAAAAGTATGTTTTGGATGGTAGACAACGTCGTGACCTTTTTACTCCGTGCAGATGATATTAGATCGTTTGGTGTTCTCATGAGGAGCCGAAGTATGTGCCCAGTTCTAATGTTGGATGGTTATTGTAGGGTTAGAACTTTGAATATCAAGGTTGATAATCTTATAACCATTTTATCTTAATCTGATGAAATCCGTGATTTCGTTTTGTTCTCTTAAAATCTCAGGTATAAATCGTCGAGGTTAAATAACTCAATGAGAACAAATCGGTGTCGGTCTGGAATTTTTAAGTGAACAACTCTGCCTATGGTTTGGGATCGATTTTTTGACCCACTTTGTTTCTTAAAAAAACAAGACCAAGTGAGTGCAGCAAACGTGAGAAGGTAACTGTTGTTCCAGCTGTTACTGCTTGAACAAAACGGAACATAACAAAACAAAAAACATCATCGTATGCTGAGACTTGTTCCCCGTTGTCAGAATCTCAGACAGAAACCCAAAGGCATCATCAATTCCCAAATCTCAAAGGTAATGATCGTAATGATCATTCTATCAGTGGACTTCTAATGATCTTACAATGATGCAAAAAAGACTGATCTTGTTTTTTCAGGGTTAGGCGGGGTTGATCAATGTCGAAGAGCGGTCTTGGATCAGGAATTCGATTGGCACTGTCGATCTATGTCATGGTGTTATTGATCTGGTGTGATGTCTTTCCATGTGGAGTCGATGGACTGAGATTCACGATCGATGGAGAAGAATGCTTCTCGCATAGCATGCAATATGAAGGCGATACTGTCCATTTCTCCTTTGTTGTCATCAAGACCGAATCCCCTTGGAATGAGGAACCCGGTGTGGATCTTGTTGTGAGTTTCTTGATTTCCGCCTTTCAGTTTCAATGCTTGCCAATGTTGATGTGTTTGATCTCACTGATGAGTTTTTCACATGATGTGTTTGATCTAACTAGGTATGAATTTGGTTCACGTAACTGTTGTGTTGAAATGCCTTGGAATTACTTGGTGAGGCGCCCCCCCGCTCATCTTACTAATATCTTTGGATGAGATCGTGATGCTGGATTCAAAATAAAGTATATTGAACTAGATCCATTATACAGAAAACAGAAGTGTGATTAGAGAGAGTCACTCACGGTATTTTTCATGATCTCGCTTGGACGTTATTCCGTGTTCTGGGTGAATACTGTGGTGCTGAAAAATAAATGGGACGCCTTTTGAACTGGCTTGAAGGTCTAACCGTAACTTTTATGTGGCGTCTGGTGGTATGGCGCTCTTATATGGAAGCACGCCACATAGATGTATTAGATGAATGGTTGAAGTTTAGGCCTTGAGACTTACGCGATGATAACACTTTGCCTAGTTATGAGCTTGTATCTTTACCTTTATTCATATCGCTCTTATTCGTTAGGAATCTCTAGTTTTTCATTCATATTGGCACCTCGATGTCAGGTGAAGGGACCAGGTGGTGAGCAGGTATGTAATACGCGGGAGAAAACAAGCGAGAAGTTTGAGTTTGTTGCTCAGAAGAAAGGGCTCTATCGCTTCTGTTTCTCTAACAAGTCTCCTTACAGTGAAACAGTCGACTTCGATATTCATGTCGGTCATTTCTAATTTGATCAGCATGCAAAAGACGGTAATAATTTATGATAGCTTCAATCGCGTCTTCACTTTTGCTTTGTCTAGTGATTTCAAGGCTAACTTCTCTTTGTTTTTTATTTGACCTGATAGAGCATTTGAATCCTCTGATGGAACAAATAGCGCAACTAGAGGAAGCTTTGTACAATATCCAGTTCGAACAACATTGGTTAGAGGCCCAAACAGACCGTCAATCGATAAGTATGTCCTATAAATTAAGTATTTTTTTCTTCTCTTCTTTGCTGTTTGGAACATAGAACCAAATAATAGAACAATAGAACTAGTGAGAATAGAATAGACGACGGACTCCCGTGAATAGCATTAGACACCTGAGATGAAAGTTCCTCAGCCACCTGAAACGATCAAATAGTGAAGGTACTGATACTGTGATCCGCTAAGCGTATCAAAGTTCCAAGACAGTGATTAACAGCTTGGAAAATCAGCATTTTCCTTGATCAATAAAATAAATTGATTTCTAAGGATACAATTGGCAGTCGATCCCAGCTGGAAGTACTTGCAGGTTGTAGCATGTTTCGTGTGAGGTTGAACATCATACTAACAAGTCCATGTTTCAATTGCATTACAGTTAACGAGGGAATGAGCCGCAGAGCATTACACAGGCGTTCTTTGAATTGGCTGCGCTGATAGGAGCCAGTGTTCTTCAAGTTTACTTGCTGCAGCGCATGTTCGAGCGCAAACTCGCTATGTCTAGAGTCTAAGTCATTTGCTGGTTGTTTATCTTCGTCCCAAAATTTTGTACACTGCCAGCCAGGCTCTCCAGGTTGTTATGTTCTTTGAACTAGGCTGCTGTTTTCATTTCTTTCGGCCACTGGATCTTGGATAACAGGATAAGTGTAATGTTCTCGCCAAACTAAAAACTAATTACTGATGCGATAATTATTCTTGCTACATTCATTGAAACCTTCGAGATAACACAAGGCTCACAAATGATTTCAGGCTGCCCAGACTCCACCTGAAAGTCAGGTTTCAGGGTATATTATGTGTATGAAGGCCGACAGTACTTTTGTAAGTAAAGAATTCATAATCGTGAGCTCAACAAACAAGATTCTCGAGCAAGAAACGATAATTCCTAGAGGATCATTGGCTGTGGACGACTGTTTTAATTAACCAAAATAATACGTGAAAGCTCATCGAACGATATGATAAGTAATGAAATGTACAAAGATTCGATGTCTGAGATGTAGTCAAGTGGAATCACCGATGCCATCGAAATGTGACACATGTAGACATACTATTATCAATAATCTCCCTTTTTGATTTGAACTCATTAGTATGGTCAATGCATATAAAAGAGCAAAGTGCCTGAAAGAAAAATGTGTCGACATATCAAAATAAAGATAAAGATTGTGTACTCAATAAAAAGTATTGGTTTTCATATAAGATGAAGGTGTTTTTTAGAATTTAAAAGTATCTCATACAGGATTAGAGGTTGATTTGTGTGATATATCAAAACTATCTTTAACATCAATTATCTTTGTTTCACTTGCTTTGCTTCTCTGGGAGAAAAAATTTTCTACAAATAAAAATTTTCGATAATTAAGAGTTTTGTATGATGGAATAATAATTTAGAAAAAAAATCTTTTTTCATCAATATTACGGAGAATTATCAATAAATCATATCATTTTTATTTTTTTTATCAATCAGTCACCATCATGTTCTAATTTCACATCTTTTGATTTAGGAAACCAAATATTTTATCAATCGATTATACAAACAAAAAAAAAAAAAAACAATGAACCCTAATCTAGTTCTTGGATAGCTTTCATCGTCATCCCGTCGTCGTCGTCGTCATCGACAGTGCTCCCAACAGTGCACTATCGTTGACGACAAATCCTAACTCTTTAGACAACTCTCTCCGTCATTGCGTTGACGTCGTCACCAACGGTGCTCCCGACAATACGTCTGAATAATACACGTCGAATAGTGCATCCCAAAAATAATGTCTATGAAACAGTGCGTCCGAACAGTGCACACATTCATCACCCTCTATCTCTCATTCATCTTCAAAGACAATACATCCCAAAATCGTAAATATTTTCAAGCCTCTCTCCATCGCATACAACCAACCTATAAACCTGCCAATCAATCCCCAAATCAAACACGAATTCAAACAGACCAAAATCAAAATAGTGCATCCATTCATCACCCTCCGTTATAAACTTGATGTCATTCTCTAAGTTTCTCTGAAATGAATTGACCCAAACTGATCTCTTTTCACCCGTTTCACTTGTCGTCCTGGTGAATTCTCTGATCATATATATGACTCTATGAACATTGCAAACCCTCGAATACATACATATAAACCAGCTTGAGTTAGCTACCTAACATGGATGATGTCGGCTAGTGAGGTCTAAACCCAAAGTGCTACAATCACAGTGATTAAATCGCGTAAAGGTCATATCTCTGATTAGGTGAAGTGGCCGCGACATTTTTATGATCAAGAGAGTATAAGATTAATTGGGGTTAATTTATTAGGAAGAATCAAATCAAATCTTTATGAGAGATTAAAAAGGAATGGTTTGATGATTATTTATTTTTTGAAAAAAAAAACAAAAAACAAAAAACAAAGGGTAATTAAAAACTTGTTGGTCATCCTTTGATAAATAAGTTTCAAAAAAATGATCTATCCGTAATTTTCACTATTTCATATGTCCGTGCAATTTGATACTCCCTCTGTACAGTATTAATTACAACGTTAAACTTGGACATGCATATTTATATATGGGTTAAAGTTTTGGTGCATTTCTACTTTTGTCCTTTTGGTTTTGTGAGTGGGTGATGAAAGAGAAAAAAGAAGATGAAAAACGATAGCGCATTGAATGATAGGATATACAGTAAATGCAAGGGTGTTATTGGAATTTTGTTAAAAAGTCTTTCTATTTTAGATAGTGTTATAATTTTTTTGGGACGGATAAATTAAAAAAATTATTATAATTTTTTCTCGAACGGAGGGAGTAATAACTATAGTGATTCGAGAGATAAAAAGACAATAATAGAAAATAACAATAGAAACAATCGACCTTGAAATTCCTTAATTCATATTGGAAAAGTTCTTCTAAATTGCTCTCGTTCATAAGTATTTTACTCTCTCTGTCTTAATTCAGATATAACCGTTTGATTTTGTGTAGAAATTCATTGATCTTTTTGTGTAATTTGATAAAGAACTTTTTTTTTAGAGTGATAGTGAATTTACCATAACAATTGAGAGGGTAGGTAGTGAGATATATTGAAACAAAACATGATTGATTTGATATTTTATGGACAAATGTTTGTCGAAAGAAAAAAAATGTTGCATAAGGATTTGCATGTCCCCATAGACATGCAACTCCTAAGGATTACACCAGCATCCGCACAATTACAAGACTTATATGCTTGACGTTATGTGATTCCTAAGGTATCCTAGCTCATGGATGACGAATATAATATAACCAGGATACAATTGGTCCTCGACCCTAGCTCGTACATTTGCACAGTTGTATCTCGTTTCTTGTGAGTTGAACAACATACTAACCTTTGAAGTCCATGTTTCAATTGCACTACAGTTAACAAAGGAATGAACCGCAGAGCATTACACAAGTCGTTCTTTGAGTCGACTGCATGTTCGAGCACAAACTCCCTACGTCTAGAGTCTAAGTCATTGAATACTTACGTATCTCCATGACAAAATTTTGTACTACTGGACTCTCATGGTTCACTACAAAAATTTTGTACTACGGAATTTTTTCGTTGTTAAAACGAAAAAATTCGTCGCTAAGAACCTCATCGCTAAAACTTAATTTAGCGACGGATCCGTCGGTAAAATGAGAAAAATCAGCGACGGATTGACTTTTTCGTCGCTAAAATGAAAATTTCGGAGTCCACATAATTAGCGACAGTGATTCCGTCGCTGAAAGGAGGACAATCTTAGCGACGGATTCCGTCGCTGAAAAAAGGACAACCTTAGTGACGGAATCCGTCGCTAAGTTGATATCCTTTCAGCTACGGAATTCCGTAGCTAAATCTTCCCCAGAAGAATGTCATTTTAGCTACGGATTTTCGTAACTAATTTTGATTTTGGATTAAAAAAATAAATTGAAATCAGAACAAAACCTAAATTAATACATATATCATATATCGAACTCGAACATCCCATCCATAATTTACATAATCCTAAAAAAGCGAAATACATCAATTGTTTGTATTTACAAAACCATCAATGGCCAGCTAATCGGTAATCCCGTTGCTCAGGAGCCCCAGAGTTATCGTCAGGAGGCGGTCTTGAAGAAAATGGTTGGCCGGCCTCAGTCTGACAGGTGGAGGGATCCCCGCCCAACCTCCTGAAGAGGAGGTCTAGCTGCTGCTCCATCCTCGTCTGACTCTGATAGAGGGTCTGGACTTCTTCCTTCAGCTGGAAGTAGTCCTCTGGAATCCCCGTGCTAGATGCAGAACGACCTCTGGAGGCAGCGCTGAGGGCGGACCGCGGATATATCTGGCTCGCAGTTGAGCCAATGCCGTAAACCCTCCCCTTGTCGATGCGGGACACCTCCAGGAATGTCTGATCAGCCACGGCCTGAGACTGTGTATGCGCAGCCTCGGGATCTACCGACTCATCCATCTACGACTCAGGCATCTGATTGAGTCGCTCAAAGTATGAATCCTGTAAACAATACATCGCCATTAGTATTTTGTCGAACGAATAAGAGCAGAATTAATAATTCTAAACAAAAGCCATATATTTGACTTACCCGAAACTGCGAAGTAGGCTTGTCTACCAGGGGAATGTCCGCGATGAACTTCCCCGCCTCAATGGTCTCCACCATTCCCAGAGCATCAGACTTCTTGTGAGTCTGAATGAAAAACTCTGGGGATGTGACCTTCCTCTTTAGCGCCGTCTTCTGTTTAAAACAATATACAAAATAAATTGATTAATATAATTCCTACAAACCTAATTAATAAATTAAAAGTATTCAACTTCAATTAAAAAAAATAGTTGAAACTTATCATTTGTTTGCCAATGACAACGGACGACACACTGCCGTGAGCGTGTGTCGCGGTCCCCTTGGCTCTGTTCTCGATGCCGAACGATGAGTATTTCAGAAACTTATCGCTCGTAAGCTGCGTCTCCAGCAACTGCATCTTGAGCTCGTGGGACATCCAACGCACCTTGTCCTCGCGCCCCTCTATAATGGCGACACGCCCCTCCAACGCCCCTCGCGCCGCTTGAGCGTCTCCTCCCAAGCAGCTCGTACCTGAAGATCCAAAGATGGATCCTATGTGTACTGAGCCTGAAATGTGAAGATTACAAATATATTAAGAAACATTATAAACATAATAAGAAGAAGGAGAAATAAACAGAAATAACAGACGATATAATAAACAGAAAACATATCGCAAACCAGTCAAACATCCGATCCCGAGCCTCGCGGGGAACCTAGGAATACGTAGTCCATAAGGCCTCATAGAAGGCCGTGAATGATGCTGTGACGGTCCTCACAACATCACTATGGAAAAACCTAAAAAAAAGAAACAGAAAAAGGAACAAACATAAGAGAAAGCCAGCAAAATTGCTACTAATACGAATTGAAATATGTGTGAATGAAAAGAACATTACCAATGCGTGTCCGAAATTTGTTTATACATCGTACATAACATAAAATTGCCTTGGCACACGACCAATATCTACTACAAATACAAGGGAATCCACCATAGCATCAT